>PQVD01000765.1:0-49666 GCA_003012265.1 Setaria equina | reverse complement strand
TTTTTTTTTTTTGCTCAATAAAAACGTTTTAAGGTACGTTGGTGTTGAAACAGCCAGCGTACATAATGCAGGACGTATTGAAGTATGTCCTCTGGATAGCCAAACTAGTTGTGCAGTTGCACTACATTCGAGTTTTGAAAATCAGAATTCTCACGTTGATGCACTCCATTCTCTTGTACTTGATCCTATTGATGGGTAATGCTTTCTTCTGTTCATCTTTTTGCATCCTACCAAGTAGCTCAGTTCGAGGGATTTTGCATATTTTTTACTTGCTGTTTACATGAATCTCTGCTGAGTTACTTCATGTCCTTTTTAAATTCAAATCGGTTGTAATTTTTCTTTAGATTTCTCAGTTCTATATTTGGAATTTATTTGAAGCTATATGTATTGGTTGAATCGTGTGCATAAACGCATTGAACGAGCATGGATGGACGGTCGACACCATGATCCCCACTGTTTCAAGGATGACACTACTGATGTGATTGCTACTTCCGCTCTTACGCTTGAACAGGTGAATTTGTTTTTCAGAATCTGTGATTGCTAGTGTTTACTAAAAACTCTTTCACATATGTGTGTAACAACAATTCATGATTTTACTGATCTTTTTTGCATAACTAAGGAATAAATGTAGGCTTGTGAAATCGTTCCTTTCAACGTATCTGCTGGGGGCTATAAATTGAAGCGAGAGGTGTGAATTTAATGAAAGAAGTAACTATATCACTCGTAATCATGTTTCCTTATCCTCATATATCATTTAAATGAACTTTAAAAAATAAATTTTCAAGATTTACAGTTTACAATTTACAGTTAATATACAATTGTTCATGTCGGTTTGTTTGCGACCAGGAACAAATGGCAGTCCATCAATTTTCTGTTTTTCCTTTTCTTTTTTTACAGAATTTCGACAATTTTTAAGGCAGGTCGGATGTTGTACTACGTTCGTACACGAACATCACTGGATGATTCACAAATTTGGAGCTGTTCACTGTATGATCGTGAATCATGTCGAGCAGTTGCCAGTAAAGTCAACGCTTTCTATCTCGACGTTTTCAGTGTAGGTAGCTCGTTCAAAAATTTTTTTAATTTTGTGAAAAAAATATAAAACCATATGGCTTTGGGCTGTGTGAAATTTTTGAAAGCAAAGTCTCTGCTAATGTTTTGATCCTCCAAAAAAAAAGTGTTTTCATTAAAAAATAATAATAATAATAAAGTTAAGGATTATATGATATGGACATCGGTGACGAATCAAAATTCCGGCATTACGGTATGTGAGAAAGTGGACTGTGATCGTACAATTCGTGAAGTGGTTAATTCAAGTGGTGTTGAAGCTCTGATTGTATCTGATGAGCAGGTTCAACCGTTTAGTAGGTTTCTGTGCATTATTTTCCAGATATTTTAGTGCTTGCATATGTTGTAACACCGATTTGTTTGAGATGTTAATATAAAGATATTTCTGTCCTGCAGACTTTCTCATAGCGTGATTCTTCAGAAAGTTTTCTTTTTTTTGTTTCAGGGCAGTCATTGAATCCTTGTGCGTCGAAAAATGGTGGCTGTTCACACATTTGCGTATTGATTCCTGGTGCACCATGGCGATCCTGCTTATGTCCTGTAGGAGTGCGCCTTCTTCAAGACCGTTTAACTTGTTCACCTAATGGTGAATGATGATTTTTAGTATTGCTTGTTTTTCTAGTTTATTGAATAGCTTGATAGCCCTTAATGTCTAATCACAAGTGTGTAATTTCTGGAACAATGTTTAAAAGTTTGCCACCTTTACTTACTTAGCTGAAGAATAATTCAAAAATCTCAGTTTTCTTAAAGACACTAATGAAGTTATGACGTTTGTTTCATATTGTTTTAGATTCGTTTATGGTCTGGTGTTTTACTAATTGAATTGTTAGAAACTCTATCTAGAAGTATTTGGAATCATCGATTTTAATTTTTCGACGGTTTTTGTACTTTCAGGAATAGAACGCTTGCTATATGTGGCAACAACATCAGGCTTGATTTTTATCTCACTGGATACAGCACATCATGCACCTCTCCCACTTCCAAATGTGGCTTCCGAAATGCGTGACAGTAAAGTTGTTCATATTGATTTTGATCCAGTTGACAAGAAGTTATTCGTTATTGACGGAGACAGGGGTGTTATTCGTAGATGTAATCCAGACGGCACAGGAATGGAGGTTACTTTTTTTTGTTTTTGTTTTTTATTTCCTTTTTTTTTTCTTTTCCATTTGTTTGACTCCCAGTTGATTGCATTATCGTTAAAATTATTTTGAGCTGATATGTTTCAGAATATTTGTCGTGCTTTCTGGTTATCATTAGACAACAGTGATAATTTTAGATTATTGTCGAAGATTCTGTTAAATTAGTTTCTGATGCTCTGGCTGTTGACTGGCTAAATCGCAATCTGTATTGGTTAGATAGTAACGTTGCGCAAATAAAGGTTCCTAATCCTTTTGTTTTCGTAGTTGCTGTTTATTTGTTATGATGGCGATCGTGTATAGCGATGCAGTTATTAGGAAAATTTCCGACACTGAATCTCTCCATTCATTGGACTTATCTTTTAGATAGTTTACGGTAATTTAAACTGGTCGGGAATATCGACCGTATATTTTTGTGTCTTGAATTGTTTATCATATTTCGATATTGCGGTTGCTGCCACTCTCACTTTGTAGAGTAGAGGTCGCCCTTGGTGGTGTTTTCTTCCATCTTGTCCGGTTTAAATTTTTTCATACGTGTTTGGAACTCTGTAAAATGAAGAATTTTTAACTACCAGCTAATAAATTTCCCTCGTTTAGATACAAAGTTTGTATAGCAAAGGACGGCAAATAGTAATATCGCACGGATTGAAGCAACCACGTGGTTTAGCCTTGGATCCAGATGATGGTTACATGTTCTTTTCAGACTGGCACGAAAGCACTAGTCGTATCGAGGAAGCATGGCTAGATGGCTCCCATAGACGAGTCCTTGTATGCTTCTATCCAAAAATCGTTTGCTTCTTTCTTTAGTCACTTGTTTCTGTTATTCGTTATGCATTTAAATCATGTGCACGGCGGTTAAATTTTCAGGTTTCATTAGAGAGAGATGCATGGCCAAATGGAATTGCAGTTGATGTCAAGCATAAACGGTTATATTGGGCAGAAGGAAGTCGGTCTTTCATTAAATCGATAGCTCTTAATGGGAAGCGGGATGTTCAGGTTTTTTCTGAAAGTGTGAACCATCCATATTCGCTTACTATTTTAGGTTGTTTTATTGTTTGTTTTCTCTGTTCAGAAATATTTAGAAGTACCATGTAAAAAACCTCTATTAATTGTTTTAAGTTTCATCTGATGAGAAGGATGGGATTGGAATTCTGAGCCTCATATCACATTCCCGTAAGCACGCTGATATTCGGTCATCTTACTTCCCCAAACACAAAATATTAGTATTAGTCGACAGTAGCATTCAAAGCATTATACCGAAGAGATAATAAGATTTTGAGATTCTTTTAAAGCAAGGGACTAATAAGAAGTTCAGTTCATGAATAATTTAGCATTTCAACTTCTTTTTAATAAGGGCGTGCTCTATTAATCTTGACAAGATTATCATTTGTAGGTAACTCGTTATACTGCAACTCGCTATATGGTCGCAAAATATCTGTGTTTCGTGTGCCTCAACACAACGAATCTTTCATCGGTGTACAGTTATCGGTGGTATCCGATTCTGTCATCTTTGGTCAGATGGGTATTCGAGCGGTTAGTCTGAATGATATTCCAAAAGGCGTGTCTCCATGTCAGACAAACAATGGTGGATGTTCGCATATTTGTGTCAAACTGTGAGTTCAAATGTAATTATGGGCTTAATTAGTGTAGATAATTCAAGTTTAGCGTAGTTTTTGTAAAATATTTGTGACATGTTTTTTATTCTGAAAACATTCCTAAATAGAGTCGAAATGATCTTTCCCAACAAAACTTCAAGGTCGCTTAAGCTATTTGAATCATAACTCTTTGTTTTGAATAGGTGTACAAAGCAAAAAGTTTTTTTTTTTTTNNAAAAAAAAAACAAGCAAAAATTAATTAGCAAATGTAAAAAACAGAATGGAAAGAAAAAAATTCGACAATGTGGCAAGACAATACTAATTGCTAAATTTTAACTTAATTAATTAAGTTTTTTTTTTTTTTACTTTTTTTAAATAATTTTATTGTAGACCAAATGGCGAAAGAGGTTGTGTTTGTCCGGTTGGTTATGAATTACAGGCAGACAATATAACATGCGTTATGCCAGCTGCATTTCTCATCTACACGCAAAGCCCTGCAGTGAACACAGCTAATAGCATCATGAGAATTTCTTTGGAAGCATCTCCAGCTAATAATCACCATATCAATATTGCTGGTATGACATCAGCTCCAGTTAGTGTTGACATTGATCAGGTGATTGAGTTTATGTGAATTCTAATTCTACTTGGGATCATAAGGTGGCAAAATTTGTCTCGCGATAATGATCTCGTTGGTGCTAATGTATTTGTCCACCAATATGATCGTTTCTTTATTTCTTTAAAGGAGTTCACGACTGCTGTTCGGTCGTCCACTGTCTTTAATTTATTGCATTCATAAAATTCTTCTTGTTTATCAATTCTATAACCTGTTCGTTAAATTATTGCAATAGAGTATGCTTGTCTAGAGTTCCCAAAGGATCTTCTGGTCATCAGAAGGACGTAGTCGTTCGATCCGTTCACTTCTTCGTAGTGCCTTTTTTAACGGATCCGGACTGGAAACTGTATATGAAGGAAACGCAGTGAATTATATTGCAGTAGACTGGATTGCTTCAAATATTTACTGGTTGGATAATGATAATTTTTCGAACCTCGAAATACGTCTCATATCCACGATGTCCGTAGAAATTAGTCAGCATCAAGTCGAGTTTAGATATTAGCAACTTTATATCTTTCCTTTCTATATTTCTTCCTTGCGTGATGTGATTTAGTTGCAGAGAACAGTTAAATTTTCCAAGAGATTTTCGATTTCTTGACAAAGTCGTTTCTGTAGCAACTGTGCATGATAAGATACAAAAAGGAATTGAAACTTCTAAAAAAGGCAGAACATTAGAATATCGGCAATCTCAGTCTCGTGATACCTTTTGTTTATCGTGTTCTTAACTGTTTCAAGGTGTAATATGGAACAGCATCGGATTGAAATGATTCGGGGTGATGGCCGCCGTCATCGTACAATTGCATGGGAAAATATCGACCCTCGATATCTAGTCATCCATCCGCTTCATCGATTTCTTGTTTTTGTTAATTACCACAATCGGCAGAAAATCACTATAAATGTAGGTATATTTTTGTATCGTAACACTTTTTTTGTGGCTGCTTAAAAGTTCAAATTTTGTTTAGGATTTTCAATCCCAGTATTTTTGATTCGAAAAATTTTTCTTAGAACTTTTTCTATAGGGATGACTTTTTACTTATTTTAGTTCTAGTATGACACAGTAAATTTTTTTCTGTCCACTTTACAGATTATCCATCCATGAATATACTTTTGAAGATAGCTAGACTAAGATGACTTAAATTAAGACCATCCTTAAGCTTTTTGTTTTGTATTTTACGAAGTGTTACATAATTAGAAGATACCTCTCCATGGCGAACAATCAGGAGGTGATGTTATTGTTCGACAGCTAGACACAGTTAATGGACTTGCAATTGATTTTGATTCTGAGTTGTTAGTGTGGTCGGAACTGGACGAACGAGGAGGAGGGATTTCTGTTTCCGACTTCAGTGGTCTGTTTTTCGTTTTGTGCAAAAAGTTTTTTGGTAAATGTATAGATTTTTGGATATTTGATTCATTTTCGGGAGGGGGGTCTACCTCATCCTCTAGATTGATTTAATTTGGTGTTTTAAACGAAGGGATTCCTCGTTTAAGTATCATGGGTAGCGGATTTAAGATGGAGTTTACCATCAAGAAAACGAAATGAAAACTATATTAGGCAAGTTATCCGTAAGAAAAGATGTATATGCTTAAATCTGCATGAATTACTATTATTTCTATTATTACATAATACACATCCACTGTAAATTAAAGTTACTGGTTCCTTTACAGAGCTTTTAGAAAATAAATTCACTAAGGTAAGAAATCAACTCATTTGCAGGAAGAAATCGCGCTCGCCTAGTATATAGTGAAAAGCTACTACCTGCTGCATTAGCTGTCTATAATCGGCAAATATACATTGCTAATATGAATAGCAATACTATTGATCTGTTTACCGGCCGTACCTTAACAGTTTTGCATAATGGTGTCAGTCACGTAACGAATCTTGCTGTTGCACACGCACAGTTAAGTAAAGGTGAACCATGTATTTTTTTAGCGTAGTGCTTTTATAGATCGTATAATGGCATGGTATTATTCATAATCAAAATTTTTAGTGATTTTCATATCTCAAGTTGTCTGATATCCTATTTATTTATTTGTTGAGTAGTTCTTACCCTATCATGTAGGGAGTTTCAGGTTGGAATGGTTGTGTTCAAAACAATGGTGGATGTAGTGATATATGCGTTGCTGTCGGGGGAAGTTTATATAATGCAAGTACCAAATGTTTCTGTGAGGACCATTTTACGTTTGACCACATTCGAGGGAATTGCCTGCGTAAATTGTTTTCTGATAAGAATCATTTGTAAAAATTTATTTGTCGAAGGACAAAGCGATACTTTCTACACACTTCTGTACTTTATTTTAGCACCAAAACATTTCCTGCTGATCGCCATTCGAGGACGTTTCATACGTTTCAACCTAAGACAAACGGTTTCCGGTGACATATTTTGGAAAGATGTATGTTTTATGTCTAGGTTTATGTAAAAAAGATTTCAAGGTTTTAGATTGCGGAAATTCACTATTTACTCTAGTTTCAGGATCCTTATGCAATTTTGTCAATAACCAATGTTGGCACACCCGTTTCAGTTGGTGTTGACTTGTTTTCTGCAAATCGTTCTATTTACTGGATTGATTCAAATGATGATAAAGTTATTAAACGGTCTTCAGATTTATCAAATTCCGTAGTATGTATTCATTTCACGTTTTGCACTCTAAAATATTGATTTCTCGAATCATTTTGAAGATTATTTCAGAGTGTTCATGATTATTTTTAGACACAGACAATTACACTGTCGAGACGTTCAAACTGTGCAATACTTTTCCATTTAGCAGTTGATGAAGTTGGCCGGCAATTATTTGTTTCATGTGCAGAACATGGGCTTAGCCATGCATCGTCCATTCATGTTTGGCGTATAAAGGTGCTTCTTGTTTATGGGTTTAGTGCTAAATTCATATGGCAAATTCATTTCATTTATATTTAGAATAATGATCACCTGGAATATATCGGCGTTGTTGTGTCAGGAAGAGAGCGCTCCACAGTGACTGATCGACCTCCTTATCCTCGGCAAATTGCTCTTTTTCCTAGACTTAAGTACGTAGTTTTGTAATACTTTTATAAATTTAGTTCTATATCTCGATGTAATCATTGTAATCTGTAACTCTTATTGTTGATAGATTGGTTATTTCAGTCTCCTTTTCTACGTAGATGATGGTGGTCCCGGTCCTCTAATTGTTCGTTGTTCCCTGAATGGTCGCCAGTGCATACAGTGGGAAGCACCTAATCTAACACACACTGTGAAACTTCATGCTTATCAAATCAATGACCGTTTATACTACACGACAGCTAATGGTTAGTTATGAACTTTACACAGAAAAAAAAAACCATTTCACTGTTGTTAGTGACAGTTGTTTGAACATGATGCTCATTAGGTTTATAATTTTATGTTTTGCCACCTAGTAAAATACTTTCTTGATAGCGAGGAATATCTTTTTGTTAGTTGATGAAATAGTAAAAAGAAATGGCACTTAGATTAATTTGATTTGTAGGACTGTGGTCGCGGGATGCGCATGTTTTTTCGGATGTGCGTCATCATATTAAAGCACGACCTTCAGATATCGATATGGTTCCAATCAATGAAAGGAAACTGATAATTATTGCGAAGAATGAATCTCAGTCAGAGTTGATCCATAGTTTAGTTGTCCTATATTCTAGGTACATGAGGAGCAGTTTTCCTTTTTGTAATTTCAGATATGACGACTTATTATTGGAATTGATGGATGATGTTCCTACTATTTCTTTGAATGAACTGAAGTGGAACACACCGTCACCTTTCTCCGTCAAGCATATTCTTGCATTAACAGTAGTTGGGAATATCGAAAGGGATTTTTATGAAGATTTAAATCACACCTGTGCAGTATCGCATTGTTCCCATTTGTGTCGAGTCCCGCGGGATTCCAGAAAACGCCATGAATGTCTCTGTCCTCTTGGCTTTGGATTGCGAACACCAAGGTCAGTATTCCTTTATGATTAAGGAACGCATATTTTCGGAGCATTTCAAAATTAAATTCGTAATTTCAGTGAAACTTCTTGTTTTAAACATGCATCATGCCTTAACTGGCAATTTAAATGCGACGATGGACAAGAATGCATACATGCAATGGCAAAATGTGATGGACGCTATGACTGTGCTGATGGCAGTGATGAATCTCCACATTGGTGTCACAATGTTGCCTTTAATAAATGGCCGTGTGACAATAAGAAAACATCTATTGGCAGAGCTCTCATTTGTAACGGTTGTTTATTCATGTTTGTTATCCCTTATCTGAAAACTTCAGTCTGGTAGTGGCAAGATGGACTCGGATAGTTTTTCTTTTTAGGAGCAGAAGATTGTGCTGACGGATCAGATGAAACTCACTGTCGATGTAGTAATCCTCTTTCTTATTTTGATTGTACCTTCGGACCAAATGCTGCGTTGTATCCAGCTGAATGCATTAGCCGAGAGTTGGTATGTAATGGTGTCAGTAACTGTTATGCCGGTCAGGACGAAGAAAGACAGGTCAGAATTGTTAGTCAACTGTTATTAACTGGAGAATTTGTGAGAGACAGTAAACACACAGGGAGTTTAATTCGATGCAATGTTATTAAATGAGAGACCATTTTCACAGATGAATTTCTAGTTGTGTGCTGAATTTGATGCGACGACAACAGTTGCTCCAACGCTATCACCTTCATTTGAATTGATCATACCATTAGCTTTGTTTTTCTTAGCACTCAGCATTATTGTAAGTGTATGCTGTTGTCATTTTTCAATGCATCGACCATTGGGACAACACTTAGCCCATGCAGCAACAACACATTCATTACCGATGAATGCTGAGGCACGAGTGCTACTACCAGCACATCCGGATGGTACCCAGATTGAGGTATGCCGTCAAGCACTTTTTTTTTTTTAAATCTTGAGAAATATTTTTATTGTGACCAAATTTGATTATAGTTAGCTTTGTAAGAGACAAATTTTCATTTTCTTCAGTTCCAACTTCGTACCTACTCAGTTGGGGCATCCTCATCATTATATAACGCACTACCCCCACCAAATTCACCATTTTCAACCGATGGAGCTTCATATCATCAGGCACTCAATGGTAACACCTCAGAAGGAAGCTCTGTATTAGCTGCAATTAGTGCTGTTGTGGCTAAAGCGAATTCTCAGAAGTTTTTTGCACCACCTCCTTCTGCTGCAAGGTGTTTATAATTTATCATTTTAATTATCCGAAATTCAGAATTTTGGTAATTTGCTACGCTGTCGATTTTGATTCCTAAAAGAATAGGCACAATATGAAGTGAAAGTTAAGTTTGAAATTCCAAATGAATTAAGAAACAAATTTCTTAGCACTCAGCATTATAAATGACAAGTAGTTGTCCCAAACTCAATGTCGCTCATTTTTGCAGTTTGTCGACATATGGTGTTGTGAAACCAGCTGGAATGCGAATACATTTGCAGCACGGTGCTGTTGGTGGTACAGTTTCTACTAGAAACAGGCGAAGACAACGACATCGTACACGTAGTGGTGGAACCAAAACCCAAAGTCCGCCGCCATCCTATTCAAAGGTGCATATGTGCTTTTGTATGTGTATGTAATCTTGAATAGGCAATTTCATCAAATATATGCACATTTTTGAATTTAAAACTAATGATGACAAAGTGATTTTTTGTTAAAATACATTGAAAAAACTTAGTTACTCAAGATTCTGTGAGTAGCTTTTGTAGATAAGCTCTATCTTTTATTTCCTCAGCTGTTAGTATGTTTTTTTTTTTTTTTTACATTTTCTGTCATTAGTACACCCAAAACTGAGACGTGGAGGGTCATCTATGCAACAAAATATATATGTATTTCAAAGTAACAGCAAAGATCTGCTCATTTGGAAGGCAAAATTTATTTCATTGTTTTCAGATTAAAACTACGCGTCCAATTTGTATTGATCCAGGAATGGAATTAAGTGACGAAGCATCTCAACAACTGCAAGTCCCAACAAACAGTAGAATTGTTTCTTCAGTAGAATCATCACCAGTGGAAAGAAGCAGACATATATTACCAAGTAGTCGTTTTATCTCATCGATTAGATTTTCTCAGCAACAGCGTTTACTTGATTATTCCTCGACATCTTCTGATGTTTCGCTAGGTTAAATTTTTGTTTATTTCATTTTTCAGTGATGCTAAGGAGCTAACATAAGTTTGGATCCTGTTCATTGTTGCTTCAATGAAAATAGGTCGGGACAAATTTTTATTGTCGCTTTTGAGTGGGTTTAAATCTTGATTTATATATTTTTTTAGCTCAAATTGTAACTTTCGTTTGTATTTTTTCTTTTTCGTTCTGATATGCGTGATTATGTAGGGTGTATAAAGAACTTTCCAACCTTCATTGATCTCATTTTTTTTTTNNTTTTTTTTTTTCTTAGTTTGCTTTGATTTGAACTTAAATATATTTTTCTTCATATTTTGACAGTATCATTTATTGCTATTTGCAGTTGATTGTAATCGCGAAATGCTTTGCAGGGTTATTGAGCACTAAAAATGATAAAAGGTTCACGGAACGCTTATGTTCCGGGCAGTGCAGCAATAACTTATTCATGCCCACTTTAAAATTTTAAAATCAAAATTTTTGGGAGAATTTTTGAACTTTCTTAATAAATTTCAATAAATATGTTTTTGTGGATATACGTAGTTTGCTATGGCTTTTCGTTCTAATTCACTGTGTTGTCGGTCTTGCTGAATTGTATGGCATTTATTATTCCTTTACAAAGCTGTATTGAACTTTAACTTACGATTCGAATTTCCAAGGAAAATTGGAAAAAGATCTCAAGAAAATATGAATTTATAGGCTTAACTCACCTGTAGTCTAGACTATGTCCAGAAGGGATCCTTCCTTCATGTTGGAACTTTTTACTTAAATCTGAATAACTTTCACATGTAGTTTTTTAATTAGCATGATTATTATTGAGATTTTAGTGTAGTTTCACACTGCTAATGCTTATTTGCAAATTCGCATTATTCGGGTCCATTCCAAACCTCTAGGTTCTGCCGGCCATTATGTTTTACTTTCGTCTTTGCAGTGTGCAGTACATGATTCATTTAAATTAATTCAGTTCCAACTTCAGCACAATTATCGGAAATAAAAGTTTCCCTACTATTTATGAGGTGAACATTTGGGTGTAAAGTACTTTATACTATGTGGTGATGAGTTACACATTTACTGTTTTCCAAGGTAAGGATTTGTTGAATATAAGGATCGGGTCAATAGGATAAGCTCTGAGTTCATTCAAAACTCGGGGTGAAATGTTGAGTTATGATTTTTTCGCTGGCTTAATGTAGGTTCAAACCGTTTCGTGTTCTGCGAAGCAGTTATGTATACGTGCTGGCGTTTTAGGTGGCAGTAGAGAAATTCAGCATTGGAGATTGCACTCATTCTTTTTAAATATTTAATATAATAATATGGTGACATGTAAACTCGAAGAATGACGAGCTATTTCATTCATCTGAGAAGTATTTATTGTTTATTGAGACAGTAGTGATGTCTTATTTGGCATTTCTTTGCCAGTTCATGCTGTGCTGCACTTTTCTGTGGTTTCGGGAAAAACTGTACCACGATGAATCATGATTGCTTTTAATTTACATGTGTTGGGTGTGCTTAATGCGCTTCAAAATTTTTTGTTTTTCATTCTTGGCTCATGTGATTTCGCTATGTCTTGACAAAAGGTTTTGTAATTTAGATTCTTGAAAACGAAGCTTCGGGGACTTTCACCGATACACTTCAATGTTGTGTTTTTTAATCCAGTTACATTGAAACTTTTAAGGTCTAAGATTTTTGATATAGTATCTTTGCAACCTTAAGATGCATTAAATGAGGGTAATGGAATGCAAAGCAGCGCATCAATTTATTCATAAGGTGAATCAGGATTTTTAATTTACCAATCTAATATTTTGAAATACGTTTCTGATTGCAGGGGTAGTTGAAGTAGTAATAAGTAATTCTTTATTTTGAATACGGCGAAAATTTTGCTTTATCAGAAGATAACCATTTGCTATAAATTCCTGTTGCAAATCATTGGCTATCAATCTCTGTGGATAAGTGTCTCACAGCATTAAAACATACAAAAGTTTTGAAATCTAAAATCTAATATTCTATCATAATGTTTTAAAGTGACTATTGAGTATTTCAAATTAAAATGTTATATAGGCATGTAAAAACATTTCACATTTTAGCACATCATTTTCATCAAGGAGGGTATAAAAGAAGCTATACCACCTGGTTTTCCAAATTATGGAAAAAAAGGATGAAGGAAAAAGACTGCCTCGATGAACCATGTTTTTATTGCAACATTTGAATGCCAAATGGCATTATGCCTACTATTAACCCACTGTACTACGTTTTTTCATACTGATTGATATAAAAACTGAATGCAACATCAAATCTTTCCTAAAATAGATCATTTTTCCGCTTTGCAAGGAATTTTATCATTTCGTGCTACAAAAAGTGGGAAATGGTGCACGTATTGCTCCCACCGCTCGTGTTTTTAATTGATCTTCTGTGGCCGCTTGACTTCGTTCCTCTAAGTGTTGTTTAGTACAGATTAATTTTACATTCAAACGGTGTTCAAAATCTTGAATTTTTTTCATTGCAATATTACACTAATCAGAAAGTGATAATAACGAGGTTGAATTATGAGGGATTTTTAGTAGAAAGGCTTTCAAGATCCGAAAGTGAATTGCATTTACTTTTTAACTTTATCTGGCACGAAAATATTTAGCCAACTATCCTATAGTGCGCTGATAATGAATGGAAACCGCACATAGTTACGTCAGAAGAGATATAAATTTGATATAGCTATGTCTGACTTCTGATCGAACAATTTTAAAGCACCGTTCTTGAAATCTAAATGTAGCCTTAACCTTTTTAATATATGCCTCATATATTCTACCTTTTTTTTCTTTTTTAATTTTAGCTACAATCTTCACAAAACCTATTTCCATCGCATCGTGATAACAAGAGACTGAAGCTTACTGTTTCGATATTTTCAACCAAATCGTAAAAGGACCCGTCACTGATACTAAAATAGCTAGAAAATAATTATTGTAAGTTATTAATTATTATAAGTTATCAGTAAAACTTAGCCTGCAAAATTATACAGTAAGCTCAGACATCACTGCTGTCTTGTATCTCTAAGATCTTAGTTGCGGATCGTAAAGGGGAAGCTGGTACCAAGAATTCCAAATCAAATTAGGCCGCCATCGTGGATAATGTATTTTTAATTTACATTTGCAAGTAACAAATTCTTTTTTTTTTTTGTTGGAGATGCATAATATCTTCGACGTCTGTGAATTGTAATTAAAGATGGGATTCAAAATAATACGGTTCTAAACGGTTATTTTGCAAGCCAAATTATGACAATATAGAAAGGCGGTCGACTGTTATCTAATTGGTGCAAACGAATTCTAACGGAGTATTCGTGTTTGACAAAACTGGTACTACAGTAAGGAATGGTAGGAAATTTAAGATTTCTGAGTCTTATTTTCGTTATATTTCAAGTGAGCTGTTATTTTCGAAACTATTATTTATAATTTATGAATTTTCTGGTGGACTTTAAACCCCTTATAATGGAATTATGTGTCAGCAATATATATTGCCTACAAATTATTATAAAACTATCGTTTTTAAGCAGTGGCAGGACTAATAAATATCAGAAGAAAATGGTCTTTGAAACCCTTTGTGTTCAATTTCGAAATGATAAAACCGTATTAATAGAAACTCGCAAATAAAATTTTCGAAGAGGAACCAACAGCAATGTTATATGATATTTTTAATGACTTTTTGAGTGTAAACTTATTCATCTTCCTTACATTCAGAAAGTTCTTTTTTGAATTCTATCAGTGCTATTATAGCTAACAGTCAATTTTACATTTTGAAACTTTTGAGTTTAAAATACCACCATAACCGATTTTTTTTTCTTGTTCTGAGCTAAGTCATACTACACTGTAGGATTTGCTGAAAATCTTTTATCTCTCTCTACAGCTCTTTCAAGTAATCAAAAAGCTGTTCCTCTATATTTAGCCTGTTTTTGAGAATTGACAACAACAGTCAGGATAATGTGACTGAAATAATGAAAATTGTTGTATCAAGTTGCATAAAATATCCGTCTAAGTAAACAGTATTTGTAATTTCACTTATTTATAAAAAACAAAGTCATCATTATAACCAAAATAAGTTCAACCAAAGATGACTTAATTTTTTCCCTAAATATTTCAGCACACATTGTACTAGTTAATTTGCTATAGTTATATTGCTAAGGAAAACAAAAATATGTAAACGATCGGAGAGGTATTTTGATCATATCCCATATCGATCACATCTTAGATACTGGCTTTTTGTAGAACATGTACAGAAGGGCAACTATTTTTATTGTAGTAGTAGTGTATATACACACGGATATATATTGTTTCTGGTCGGAAAATGATGTAGTGAACGATGAGAATTTCATGACTTCAGGATACAAAAGGAAGGTGGGGAATTTAAATAACTATTGAGTTAGCTATCTAAAAAAATTTTATGGGTGTAGAAATTAAACAACTTCAGAGGCTGGCCTTAAATTGAGTTGCTACTGGTAATTGTTGGCCCCACTCTTACTCTTTACCTGTGGAATTAATTTTCATTCACTTACTGCTCTATAAAGTTTGCCTAGCACTTGAGAACCATTTGTTATTGCGGCTTGAACTCAAATCAAACAATACACGTATTGGAAAGGAAAGGGTTACCTTAATCTTATGCAAATAGTCAGCAGCATCCACCATTTACGTATTGCGTTCTGCGCTCTCTGTTTGTTGTTGCTATAATTGTCGACTGTGCAAGAGGAAAGCTTGTGGGAGATGAACTTAATCCGCTGTCCTTATCATTATCTGTCGCAGTTACACAGATAAAGGTTTCTTCAAAGTTTATGAATGAATGTTTACTGTTGCAACATACACATGCAATGGGATGCAGATTTCTGGGATGTTGGAAATGACTTTATTTGTGAATGTCCCACTTGTATAGATCCCTTTGTGTCTTTTTGCCGAATATATTACGGACGAATTTTATCAAAGTTCACCAATCGTATCAGTCTTATCTCAAACGTATTAACTCATTTTTATTCACAATTAATCTTGATTGAATGAAGTGGCTGAAGTTGAAATTGCTAGCTTTGTTATCAATAGGTGTAAATTTATATAGTTGGATTTGCAATTTGCTGTTTTAGCATCAGTACCAAATTTGCAAATTCCAATTTGGATTGACAGAAGCTATTAATCTGACGAGTCAAACAGTTCAATTTCCAATATCTTTTCGTAATTCAGTGAAAATTACAAAATGAACAGGGGAGACATTGCTACTGAGCTGCTACATATTCTCAACAAAAAATCCGTTTCAGAACAATTGACTCAAAAAAGTGAAACAGTAATCTTGCTGAATACCGTCAGTTAACGTCATCAGCTATTGCACTAAAAAGTTGATTGGAATTAGTGATTTTACATTTAACATAGTGAACTTGGTGGATCCTTTAATGTCTGTAGAGATATGACAACAAGTATTGATATCTAGTCAGGTTGCTTAATTTTCGAGGTTTTACTTCAACGGGAAATGAAGGAAGAAAGAGTAGGAAGGGTAAACAAATAGGAAATAAAATGTCGGAGCAATTAACGACTATAAAAAAGAATCATGGATCGAAATTTCATAGCTTTAAAATGATTATTCCTAGAAACTTCAGTCTTTTACTGGATTTGTCAAATTTTAAACATTTCTTAGTTAACAGTTTCTTATTTTCAGTTTTTTTTTTTTTCAATAGCCCCAATAAAATTTTTGCTGATGGCGATATATTTAAGCACGAATCATGTGTTGATTTTAAAAAGAACAACTGACCAGAAGCTACTTGTGTTGGTGTTATTATATAATTCCACGACATTTAAAATCACATTACAATGCAAACAGTTGCTGAAGTCTGTTTGGTAAATATATTTGCTGAAAAATTACGATTCATGCAAATCTTTCGCGAACCTAACCTAGACTAGAACTAGTTGTGAGTTTGCAACTAATTTTCAATTTTACATAATTCACTGAAAAATTCTTATTTTAGGTACATGTAAACTTTATTATATTTTCTCCACTTATAGATGACAATTCGACGGAGCGTAGAATTTGTCAAACTTCACAAGAAAATTTAGAAAAACAACAACATTGTTTGAAAAAACTATGAAGGCGTAGAAAATTCTGTATTTTGTCCCATCCAATTAATAATATAAAAGCATATTTATTTAAAACTGGTTTGGATGTTTCAAGTATATAACACAATGTGTGACAGAGGCAATGTGATTTTATGTATTGTTATTATTGATATTATCAGTTTGGGTTGGCTACATCTTATTTCATTTTTAATTTCTTCATGTCTTTTTCCAAATGAAAATGAAAAGAGGAAAATAAATCTTCTATTTCAGCATCATATCATCTTTCACTTCCATTCTAACTTTCATGAAATGTTTGTTTGATTTACCCTAAATTCCGTTGTTTTTTTTTTTTTTTTTTGTTCGCATTTGTTCTTAAGAAACAATAAAGATGGTGAATTAATATGTGCTTAAGCGTTCGAGCTCTAGTTGCATGGTTTCTGTGATGCATGATTAACTCTTGAACTACCTAGATAAAATGCTTACTGTGCTGAATACAGATTCATATTTCTTTTATTCAAATTCAAAGTTTGAATGCCTTAGGCTTTATCAGAGAAATAGTTTTATCGTATCCATGTGAACGTAGAAGCATTCGTTTGTTTTTATGACTCTCACTATCTATGTTCAAACCCTCTTGCGAAACTCCACTATTCCCTCAATCTTGTTTGTGAACTGAATTATAATTATTTGTTTTTGCTCCTATATATTCATAATTATGTGATGGTATAAATAAAAGGATTATAAGCTATAATCATTACCACTAATTACTTGGAATGGTCAACAAATGCGCTAGCAGTACTGTAGCCGATCCAAAATTCAAACAATTTCTTTAATTTAATAGAGTAACAAAAAATATAGAAAAATCAATAAAATTGCTTCACCTTAGTTAGGATTCTAATCAACGAAAAGAAAAGCTTTATTCTATTACAATTATGCGTGCTTTTGATGAAAAAGTTCACTGCTAGCATCGTTAAAGATTTTGATATTAAAAAAATATCATCCGCATCCGACTAGTGTTTTGCAGCCGCTGCATAGGAAAGTGTTTAGTTTTTTTTTTTTCTGTTATGCAGATCATTGTTTTTCCAGGTTAAAACTGATAAATGATAAGTGGCGTTCATGAATTACCATCTCATCCTGTTCCTTTTTTTTAGAAATCTTTCTGAGAACCTAAGAAAAATTAAGCGACAAATTTTGACATGAGTTAATTGACATCACCTTTCACTACATTCAAAAATTTTGCATTTAGTTTTCCATTGTTGAATGAAGTTTGCCATTTTAAAGGGTAAAATGAAAAAATCGATCCCAAGAACCGGTCGCCGAAGAAAATGAAATGTTTAGTTTGAGATGTTATACGCATACATATTTAAGCATAAGTGTTGGAACAACATCATATATAATGACATACACGAAACGTAAATGTAAGTAACCATTTTTTTAGTAAAAAAATAATTTCATATCGCATAAACGATCAGTTTTATGAATATTTTTATCCTGAATGCCAGTTCTAGATATATTGATGTCGTTGCCTTGAAGTCTATGAATTTCGTTCTTGCTGTGCTGCAAGGAGGAATTCGAATACAGTGCATTTATTGAATAGTTAAAGAAAAGAGTATTTAAAAAATGACTTGAAAGATTGCTTCCGTTTTGAACTGTTCCTACTTCTTACTCCTTAATGAGCAATGTTGATATAAATGCTAAATTAACAGGCTACATCTGAGCGCTGCTGAAAAGAAACATAATCAAGTTGCAGTGTTGTTATCTGGCTTCAACAGTTTAGCATGAATATCCATAATCGCTTTGGATACGGCATTAATAATTTATTAATTAAAAATTATTTCATTGGAACATAGGCAATATGCTAACTTCCTGTAATCTCCAATGTTTGTTGTTCACATTTGTAAAAATTTGTTCATATCAATAAATCGCTTCTGGCTTCCTGCAGTTTTCATAAACAAGTCATGTACACTTGAACAGCTGTGCACTTAGTAATGACACAGAGGATAAGCTGCTTTACTTGGACTGAATGAGATATTGAAGGCTTCTTTATCCGTGTTGCATATCATATCATATTTCATTTTCATAAGCCTACCAAAACATTATTTTATTAAAGACCAAATTAACTTTATTGCATTTGAATCGGAAAAATGATCGCTAACTAAAAAAAGTCGTAAATTTGAGGCAAATCCGCGGAACTAATCCTGAAAACTTCTTATGTAATCCATGAATTTTTAAGTTGTAGTGGTATAGTAAGTAGGTGAGAATAACATACATTAGTCATGTAATATTTTGAAGGTAATGAAAGAAAATATGGTGGTAGTGAATCCTTAGATTTCTTACATTTTAGAATTGGAACAGTGAGGGTGCAGTTCCTAAACCGATATGAATAAAATAGATTCAACAATTTTGTTGTAAGTCTCTGTTTATTGAATACTGATTACAAAATGAAAGGAAGTCCTCAGAATCTTTAGAACACTTGCTTTTTTCCAGTCCTTGAGCTTTAAATTCAAAAATGAACTTAGTAAGAAGGTCACAATTTTTAACAGAGTGTCTCAATCTATCTTTTAATTTCCGCTTTGTTTTCTTTGCGTGTTACATGCAGTCAACTTCGATTTTTTTTGAAGCAGGAATTGTTTGTTTGTTCAATCATATATGTTTAACAAGCTGCAGTCATTTCAAACTTCACCAATATTTCTTAAAAATGTAAAATGATACGAAAGCAATCAAATAATAAATAGTTATATGCGAATTATTAGTTAGACGTAATGTTTGATGTATTCATATGATCGTAGTATTTTATATTCTGATTGTCTGGAAAAGCTTAGGCGCTTTTTCAATGGTTAAAAGTACGTTTTACTACGTCTTCGATTGCTCTCTCAAAATCGTCTCCTTCTCTTGCTCATTTTTATTAAAATATTTTGTTGATTGAACACCTTCGACAGCTCTTCACTTTACTTTGTTTTCAAATCAGTTGTACGCGACTAATTCTTGCTGTGTACAAAATGCTTCGTGTTATAATTGTAATTATAATGAGAAAGGGCTTTTTTGCATGCGTTGAGGCTTTTTCTGCATATTACTTTACCACACATTTATTCACTTACAAAGATAACTATTCATTTAATAGTAGTTATCTGCTGGCTCCATTTTGAATCTGTTCCTTAATTTCCAGAATTCCAGAATGTAGCTGTTCACCATACAGAGAAAACGTAATATCACTATGTAGGAATTTGTGATGTTTACTTGTAAAATAATTAGGCCTTTTAACCAAAGATTTTTTGGTGACTTATGAATGCTAGAGGTGAAAAGAAAAAAGGTAAGAGAATAATGGACCTTGATAAATTGGAGGTACTAATACAACAGGGAACTAAGCGTTTTCCGCAGATTTTCTCTCAAGGTAGAGAACTTTTTTGATGTATAGCCGAGTATAGCGGCTAAGGCTAATAAATCCAGACAATTTTATCAGAAATTTGGCTTTATTTATTAATATATATATATATAATTGATTCATTTCATAAAATTCACCGCTTTAAATTAACTGTGTGTGCATGGATTTCCCGACTTTGCGGTCTACATTTTATGGAATTTTAATTTTGTCGGTTTTTTTCATTTATCAGAACTACCGTTGCATTAAATATAAGAGTCAACAGTATTGAGTGTATTTACGGTTTTTAAAACCCCTGAGAAATTTTCGCTCGGTCGTAATTGTTTATTGTTGCTTTCGCTATAAATGATGCCGCGATGATGGCTTTGACAATGAAAATGATGTTGGTAATTGGGGACAGTGAATCTCATTCACTTTAGTTTCAGAGGAATAATTAAGGCGGCAGAGTCTACACGCCATTTATGAATGGTCTGTCCATTCAGTAGTATCACACTGGTTTCGTTTTCGTCCCGTTATTATGTAGCGAGGGAGTAGTTAGAAAATGTAAAATGAATACGGGAATGACGGTGCAATATCAATTGAAGGTTGTTGATACCTGGAAAAATACTTTCGTAACCAGCATTTCAAACAAAATTATTTGGTATTTCTATTCCGGAAAGAAATAGCAGCAATAATGTTAAATTTTCAGTCTAAAGTGTACTACGTAAACTTTTTTGTTTAAGTTGTTAAGTTAAAGAAGATATGCACGATCTTTCTGCCCTTATCAAATTATCAGGAATTATTGACTCTGTTACAATCATTTACTTGAAATTAGCACTTATAATTCTAAGCAAGCGTTACCTGGTTTAACAGTTGCTGCAGCGAACTTCCCTTTAAAATCTTTTGTGAATTGGACGTGTATTAGGTTTGAAAGGTCTTACATTTCAAGTTCTTCATTTGTCATTGGAGATCTGATCAGAGTTCCGAAACTTCTCAGATTTGTCGAAGAAAAAAAGGTTAACTTTCAATACCTTCTTTTTAAACGGGAGATTTTCGATTTGCTGTTACCAATGAAAGTTTTATCTTGTGTACATATTTTATTCGAATTTAAAACACATCACACCCTACCTGTTTTTCCTTTGCAGTGCATTTATCATTTACATTTGCTTTCATCACAGAGAGCAGTCAATATTTCTGGCAAGGTTTGATAATGAATTCAAATTTTCAAAAGATAGCTTTACTGAATCTCGTTTCAGTTTCACATGTATGACTGCCTATTATTCAAACGTTCCAGAATTTAGGTTTTAATGCTCTTAAGAAGTGTAACTTTGAGTTTGGCTGACAAGGACAGAAGGGAAATGAAAGCAGATAGTGAATAATGGAACGCAGGTTGATCTGCGATTACGTAATCTGCATTGAGTAGCCCTAAGGGTATCGGAGGACATGACATGTAAAGGTGATGAAGGACATTGGCTTATTACGTTATCGACATTACAACTATCTCTGTATATGAAGGCCAACTGGAGGTGAAGCAAACGATAATTATCTGTTATAAGTTGCCATTGCATTCAATCGCTTTTAAATGTAGTAACTTCGGGCCTGTTTACTCCGTTGTAACCATCATTGTGAACCTTTTCACAACTAATTGAATTGCAGTACAAACTTATAACCGAAGTTTTACTTCAGGAATATGATCAGAATTTCAGTTATTTTACACTTTTTATCCAGTGAATCTCTGGTGGCGTTTATTCAGAATTTCTGGTGAAACGTAATCAACAGTTTTTATCATATTGTAAGCATTGCAAATAATATAACGGTATGCTTTAAAGAGAAACCATCTTCTTCAGTTAAAAATTATTAGTTAAAAAATAACTGAAATTTTGATCATATTACTGAAGTAAAACTTGCATTAAAATATTCCAGAACATGAAAATCATTTTATACTTGCGATACAAACGGTGCATTTATAAATCATGCGTTGCACTCATGATTTATCAATCTTTTTTTGATTTATTTCAAATTATCCGTCTTTACGGGTAAGGAAAGAAACTCTTCACTGTTTGGAACATATGTAAAAGCGAATTGGAGTCTTAATGATTAATGCTCAACACCCAATAAATTATCTCCATCGAACAATAATCAAAACTGGTGGCGGATGTTCCAAGGAGCACACTTTGTACACTGGTTTGTAGGTTAAAAGATAATTTAATCCCTTCCTAATCAAGATGAGGGAAAATGTAGCATTTGTAAGATTTAAACTAAAAAAGGTACTATCAAATTGTTAATTGGAAATACTTAATTATGTTTAATCGTTTCTGTATAATGCCAGTATATTTGTTTTACCATGGAGCTGATAAGATTCCATTTGTTTTTGAAATCTTTAACTCGAAATATACATCATGATTTGTTTATTCTATTCAGTGATAGATAACTAACAACCTGTTTGTATAAATACAAGGTGAAATTTCAACACTGGAAAAAAATAGATCTGTTTGCAATGGTTTTCAGCATGAGAAACGCTTTGAAGGTATAATTTTTATTTCACGTATTAGTTTCTCCTGTGTTTCACAGTACAGCCGGCCTTTACTGATTGCATTCAATCCTGACATGGGTAGTTCATCATTTCCGATGACATACCGGCTCCGTATACATCTTGTTGCATAAAAACATTTTTCACTTTTTAGTTATTTAGAAATGTCTGGTATGTTGCCCCTCCTTAATGTAACAATTCAGTAAACATATTTCGGGAAAAAGTTTTAGCTTATAGAGAGTAGATTAAAAATCACTCAACAACAAAAGTGGTGTTCGTAACCCAAAAGAAAGGCTACCTCTCTCTACCAGACTTTCAGAATGAAGTGTTTCACTAATGTTCAGCATCATTTAATTTCTAATTTCGCCTAAATTTCTCTTGATTTTTGTCAGCAGTTGATGGAAATTGCAACTTCACCATCTATTATCAATTCAAAAAATTTGCACAAAATCTCCGTCATTTTTTACTATTCCAAAATGAGGTAATAGGTTAGTTTTTATTACCCGACCTTTACGTCTGCATTATTTACTAACAAAGTTATTCATTTCAAATCAGTCATCCATAGACTCAAGAAAAAAAAAATTTAAATGAGAAAATTTAAAGAAAAAAAATCTCCTCGACTTTTACTCCTTGTCGCAAGAATCTTGCCGAAGCGTAATAATTGTATGTATGTACGCGCATGTGTGTGTGTTGTATATATATATATCTATCGTATGTATGTTTTGTTATTTGAATAATGTGTGTGCATGGCTGAAATAGTAGGATCGATGACGGTGACATTATAAAAATGCCACGCAATATTTTCGACCTTTGGTTTTAAGATATTTGTGCATCATTGGTTGGAATTCAATAAGTGTCACACTTGCAACAATGAGTGGATGGTTTTTCGCGACTGAAGCGGATGGACATTGAAGTGGACAGGAGCGAAGAGTGGAGCACAATGTACACACTTTCAGAATCGGTCGGTAATTTCTGGATGGGCTGGCATCTGTTTCACTTTTATGGCACCTTTTTTTGATTCCCTATTTGTGGATGCACTGTTACTTGTTCTTGTGGCCAATTTCCTCGCTTTCTTTTTTTACCATTTCGTAATTTTACCCTTTCATACCCGTTCCGAAAAAAACTGGGGTAAGCAGTGGGATCACACATTATTTTTCCAGGTAAATATCACTGTAGCTCAACTTTCCTAGAAAATGTCGTAAACAAATGAATTCTTGCGATGGATGCAAAATGGGACACTTATTGAAATACGGACTCAAGAATACTTCAGCCAGTTGATGTTGTTGTATTTTTATCAGTTTTGATCGAAAATGGACGTATGTTTGAAGGAAGTACACGTGTTTTGTTGTTAGTTAAATATTTAGGACGTAAAATCGGCAACTTTTAGGGAGTTGAGAAGCTGAGGTTTTTCTTTGTAATTTTCTTGCCAGAAGCCGAACAGGCCACAATCAGTTGCAAGGCGAGGTGCCTTTTCTTATACTTTATTAGACGTTTTTTCTTGAAGTTTTCACTTTAGTCGGCTGTCAGTTTCTTCGTTTGCTACACAGAAGTACGAATATTTAAAAGGAGTAGCTGCACTGCTGTTGCATTAATTAGAGTGAAATTAAGGACACCACGAAGAGAGTACGTGGTCCACACAAGGAAGGACTGCAGCTTGAGCGCATGAAGGATTGACAAGCCACGACTGGGCGGAGACAGTTGCGGGCTGCCGGATGTAGTTCCGTTCGCGGTTGCGATCATCCCCCTCGAACAACACTACTTTCAAAATGACTGATGACTATCTAGATCGCTTTCTTTCACAACAAACTGCTCTTTCTGTTTGGCAGTTGATGTGAGAAACTGGCCTTGTTTTTTGTTTTTGTGAACAATAGGTATGATATATTTACTGTCTACGAAGATTACTTAGTGTCTCAACTTACTTCCTTCTTAGTTAGTTTCTACGTAGTATTCTGGTCTTCTTCTACTTAGCCCTGAATTGGATGCTTTTATTCATTCAATGATGGCACATAATTAAGTTCTGGCCTGTATTCTCGACAAATGCTTCTAGTTTTCCATAGCAAATAATTAAAGCGGAATATAGATTTCACAAATTGTATTTCATGGAATTCAAATTCAATCGGTTGTTGAGATTTATCTCTAAATTTTTGCTACATTTTTACACAAAAAAGCGCTTTTTGTCATAAGCAGAATGTTAAACATATTTGAAATAGTTCACTTTGATTGTTATTTGGTCATGGAGATAAATCTAGGCTCTTTTAATTTAATGTAATTGATTTCAAAACATCTTTCCCTCAGTTACAGACAATAGAGAAACCGGAAACTTTACCCTATTTTTGTTGTTTTTGATACGTTCATCCATGCAATTAAAAAAAAATAGTCAAAGTCACCATGATTGTTTTTGGAACTGATGTAATTTTTGGATAATATAGATCGTCAATTAATTCCCGATATTTTTATCACATTGGATATTTGGGTTTCTCTTTGTCCGTTCACTTATTCATTTGTATTTAATACCTTCTCCTTCTCCTTTAGAATATCCATTTTCAAAGTTAACTGACTTCATTAAAGATAATAACGACTATTTCCAGTAACGTTCTTATGGCGTTTTTCAACATGAAAAAGTTAATTGGGAAGAAGTAGCATCTTCAAGAACAATACGGTTTACTCGCTTAGAGGAATTGAAATCAACAAAAAAACTAAGGCTTTCTGTTCCTGATAACTTAATTCTTCAAAAGTTTAGAACTGAATTTACTGGAGTGATTATTTTGATCTGTGGTTCAAGATGAAGTGATTTTCCAACTTTTTTTTTTCAAGTCTTTTATTGATCGAATTATGCAGAAGTTATCTAAAAAAAGACGACTATGAAGATGAAAATCCGGTAGGCGTATTCTAAATAATATATCTACAATTAATGTTACCTTGTTGCTAGAGAATGATAAAGAGAAAATTGCACTTAATTGTTCTTTTTTTACTCGTCTCTTTTGCATTGCTTTCATGCTGATGGCCTGCTTTTGTTGTCCATTTCAGTCTAAGCCTTCCACAGTGAAGCTGGCCGCTAGTTATCGACTTTTTTCCCTCACTAGGACAGTAGTATCCTTCCTCGTCCCTCCTTATATGTGTCCGTCTATTATTGAAAACTAAATTATTGTAAAAGTCAAGAAATAATTTACTGAATTTTCCTGTTAAAAGATTGCTAGCTGATCAGCTAATCCGCATTAGTAGTTGCAGTGGAAATCTCTTCTAGTAACGGTAAACTCAATGTAATTTGTAGGTTAATATCTGTTTTTATCAAGAACCTGCAAAACTTGCAGTTTTTTAAATAATATTTTGAACTGTTCATATAAATGAAAATATATTCAAAGCGATGTATTTTCATTCACTTGTTACTGTTTGTGAAGATTTCGTTTCAGAGTCAGAAATAAAACCGAGATTTCCGAAAATTGAATAATTTTTTAGGTAGAAGATGAATGCGATGGATCACTATTGTATTACTAACCCTATCTTCTTGGCGCTGCTGCTACTTTTCGATTGTACACAGGCTGTAATAACAACAAAGGGACGTCGTTTTATTGTCGATGAAGGTGACAGCGTTGAATTACCGTGCAATATACATAACATTGGTATGCCTGTGTTTATCTAGTAAGGAACGGCAACTGAAAAAAAATTAAATTTTTGCCAATAAAGAAAAAGTGGCATGGTCGAATTATTTCTCTGTCAAGCGTCTTTATACTAGACGTCAACGTGGCTTGAAATTTTCACTGCTCCAATAACTTTCCTAAGCGGTAAATCTAAAATTGCTGATTTTGCAGCAGAAGATGCGGTAGTAATATGGAAACGAGGAGAACAAGTGCTATTCACAGATGAAGAAATCTTCCATGAAGATCAACGTTTCCAGTTGCGCAGAGATAATGATGTTAGTTACTGCTTTATGAAACCAGTAAGGAATTATTTATGGTTGACCTTTCCTCATTACCTTTGTTCTGGCTTTTTCCTATTCCTCTAGTCTTACAAACTTAGTTTATAAAGTTTAATGCTGACAATACCAATTTGCCTGGAAGGTAGTTTATTGCATATAATTTAAAACGAATCTTCTCCTTTAAAACTGGTGAATTATGATAAAATACTGATGTTATCTTGTTAAGTATTTTCCTTTCTCAACAAACTTCAATGGTTTTACATTTATTTTTTGTAAATTAAAAAACCTTTATGCAAGAATTTTATGAAATTGCGAGATTTAAAATACAGAAAAATGGAGGGAGCTCCATTTTTGGTTTTATGTAATTGCTAAAGAATCAAACAGTTACTACAGATAGAGTAATTTTTCTATTCTTTTGAAGCTAAATTTTTACCCGTGTGTATAGCTTATTTATTCACAGTATCAGGAAGAATGGCATAAATGTTAAAGATTTTTGCTTCCTACAATAATTTACCATACTAGTTATGAGGATAAAAATACGGTGCACTTACCACATCTAAAAAGAATTCCAGTCAGATTGTAAGTTCTTTCTTGCTTTAAAGTCTGTTGACAATAAAGCCTTTATTTATTTTTTTTAAGCCTATATTTAAAGGGGTTCTTTTGATTACTCATTCTGTCATTTCCTGTAATAATTAATGAGGCAGTAATTCAAAGTTATTCAGTCTTTCCAATTATCTCATATATAATGATGTTTATTGCTACTGTAAACCTTGTAACTCATTCTCCACTCTTCCACTTCTCCTTTTTAAAGACTTCTGTATCTTGCTAGCTTTCTCTTTCTGTAGCTATCTTGTTCACTGCGTCAATTTTTCACTTTTTACTGAATAACTAAGCCCTTTCGCCTTTCTCGTAGCTATTTTGAACATTACAGAAGTAGCAGTAAAACTGTTTTAAAAATATGTGCGAAACGTTTATTTTTAAAATTTGGGAACGGCAAGCATTCCCTCTTCATGAATGAGCAAACCTGTATAAGATGTATTTTCGGAATCTTTCATTCATGCAAATCAAACCAGTGCAACGTATTTTTAGAATTCTTGTCGATTTTGTAGAATTTTACATTAGTGATCGAACGAGTGGAACCATACGATGGAGCAAAATATATTTGTGAAATAACATCACCTGAGATGTCAATAACGCATACACTGGAAGTGAACGGTGGGGTCTTCATATTTTTTGGTTTAATAATCTAAATTCTGCTGATCAAGTATGAAAGAAACAAAAACGTGGATATGTTGCAAGAGAAAAATTTCATAGCTGTTAGGCATTAAATCAAACGCTAAAATAAACACTGAGAATTACCTATTTCAAGATTATTAAAACTTAGAGATTATCAAATAAATTTAATGAATAAAAGTAATGGAGCTATTATTTCTATGCTTATTTCGCGAATTTTTCTAAACTTGAATTTCCCCGTTTTAGTGCATCCTACAGTTTCTATATCGCCAGACACAAATCCACTGTTGGTGAATGTTGGGGAGAATGTAGTTATCAAATGTTCAGTATCTGGTAATCCTCCACCAAAAGTTACATGGACTCGACAGGTTGTTTCGAGCTTTGTTTCTGAACTTTCAAAACTATGATTATGATTGATTTTAGTTCGCGATAATATTGTATTGATTTGGAATGTTTGGAAGATATTAAACATAAAACTACACTAATAGGATCGGTTTATGAACATCGTCTTAATCGAGAATTTTCTCTTCAACTATAACCTTGTTTTTGGTGATCATTTTTTTGATATAGGATAGTCGGAAAATGCCAGTAAGAGCTACATCAAAAGATGGGCAGCTGAGGATAACTCGAGTAACGGTGGATGATACTGGCGTATATGAATGTACAGCATCAAATAATGTCGGTGCAGATGCGCATGATGCGATCGAAGTTCGGGTGCAAGGTAATTTCTCTCTTTTCAAATTTATTAAGTGGTAGCTTTCCAAAGCAGGGTGTAGTCCCTGCACAGTCATGAATTCAACAGATCTATGGCTAAATTCCAGAAATTTTCAACTGCAGTTTACACATTAAACGTATCCAAAACTGAGTGCTTTGACCTATAACTTATCTTCATATCTTACATGAACATATTCAAACAAAATTTCATTGTATTTGTGAGATAAGTTTCAAAATCTATCGTCGATAAATTCTCAAAATTTGCTGAGAAGACATCGGATCGATGGCTTTTCACGAATAATTTTGTTGTCAACTTCGATAGAAATGACCGTTCGAATATCATCTTTTTTGGTATAAATGTAAATGGATACGATTTCGAAGGCTAGTATGAATTGTAGTTACGCTTATGAATAAAGTTTGAAACTTATGAAATTCCATGAATTCGGTTTAAAATTCTTCATCCATGGTATTTATGTCCATGTCTTATGTGTTTTATGTGTAATGAAAAGTAGAGACATTTTTTATAACTGCTACCATACCACTATTTTACTAATGCCGCCTAGGAAGAAATGTATGAAAAGTCGAAGGGTGAATTGGCAACACTTCAAATAATGTTTGAATGTATAGGTGAAAGTTGACTTGTTTCAGAAATTATTGCTCACAAACATGCTCTATTTGTCGAAAAGTTTACATGAAAAGTAACGGTGGATATTTCGATAAACAGTTGTCATCCCTCTTTCAATTTTCTTGCGATCAGTATTGTTGAGCTTAGCGAATTGAATATTTAAATACAGAATACTATTTTTTTTTTATAACTTACTCCAACTAGTAGTGATTTTTGAGTTTTAATTTAGATGTTGATCTCAGAGTTTTTCTTTTTTTCCGGAACATCTTATGGGCAAAAAATGAATACTTTCAAGAAATTTAAAAATTTAAGCTAATTCACGACGCATTCGCTGCATAAATTTTTACTGTTTCTCCTTTCATACATAGTTTACCTTTCCACTCAAAACCTCATATAAAAAAAAGCTTGAAATGCTTGTTCTTCATTATTAAGGCATTTTGTTCATGAGGCTATTTTTTGAAAATCTCAAAAAAGTTGTAATAGGATTTTATTATTTGATCTCGGAAACAAGGATTTACAGGACATATGACAAACAGAAAATTGATGAACTGAACTAGAATAAATCTTTGACTCTTTTGAGCACTCATTTGTTATTCAAATTTAGCTCGAAAGAAATGTTGCTGAGCTTTTTTTCTACAGTAGCTTGCATGTTTACTTTTGAGTGGAGTAAATTGAAAATAAATTGTTTGGTTTTTTCAGAAGTAAGCACTATAGCTACTGAGACTCAACACGATTTTGAAAACTAAATTGTTTCTAACAGAATAATTATAAAAATTAATGGCATTTTGTAACTAGCATGGTGTGATTTAAAAAAAAAAATGTGGGTTGTTTTTTCCAATGTCCAGTCACATTTTTGAAAATGTGATTTTTTTTTTAAAGAACTTCACTCTGTATGATTTATTTTGGTATAAAAAGGGCACTTGAAAGAATGCCGGAAGTTTCAGCCATTTTAAATGCTAAATTTTACTGTTTATTTCAGCGGATCAGAACGCAGCGCATGAACCGTGTGAGTTTGCATACATTTTTTCATTTTATTTCTTTGGCTTTTTAATACTTGCATGGTTGTACACCTTTACCCGATCTGCCAATGGCATGTTCAATAATAGACAATTTTAAGATATCAAGTCAAAAACTTCCTTTTTTAGTTTACTAATTTATTAGGAATTGTTTTCCTACATCATTTCCCTAAATCATGGGAAAAATGGAAATATTTTTTGTGATGAAAGGGCTCAAATATATATTCGGAATGAACAGTTTTAAGCGAGTTATATTTTATAACGTTGATACGATTGTTAGTATTCAGTTGCCAATCGTTAAGCAAAATATTTTATAACTTTATCTAAAACTCAAATTTTCTGCTATTTAAACAAAAGGTTTAAAGTTTCTCTCTCCTTGTTAGTGGCTACTGTAACTGGCGTTTCTTTGTTTTTTCACTGATATTAAATATGGATCGGTTACAAGGGAAACAAATGGTTTGAAATTTTGTAGATTTATCCTTTCCCCTTTCTCTCCACTTCTAATCGTGAACGGTCAGATACTCGTTCAGGCAATAAAATAGTGGATTCCCTTCACGAGGATCAACAGAATGGATTTCATGATCATCTCTGTTGTCTTTTTCAGGTGCAGGATGAGGTTAATTCATCTCATCTGCTGTGCTATCAGACTCTTACCCATTCTAAATCATAGTACACGATGATAGAATACTGTATTACTTGAGTAGATGGTTGGATGCTCATTTTTTCTTTTATACTTTCAAATTTTTACGGCATCATTCTTCTGTTTGTCATTCCTTGTTATTTTTTGCTGTTTTTTCCTCTTCTTCCTACATTTAGCTTATACATAATTTTCATGTCTATGCGCAACTGTCATTGTCTATCCAAACATTGCGTTATCATACCAGCAAGTTAAATCGAAATCCCTTTTTTTTTCATATTTCAGTTTTTGTAGTAAAATTCTGAGAGGTGCTTTTATGGTGAGGGGAATAGTTCAAGCGAGTTTCGTGATGAATGGGATGACCAAATGTTAAATTTCATGTTTTACTACTGCTCTAAGGTCATCTGTGTCCGCTTTTCTTTCTTATCTATCGAATATTTCTATGAGATTACATTTATTATAAGAGAGATCTTATATCCTTCTTTTTCAAGTACATTATGAGCTTTGAACAAAATCTGCCCAGCTTTATGGGTAATATCGCTAAAAACTGTACGTTTTTTTCCTCTTTTGTAATCGTCCAATGTTTTTATCATATTTTTTGGCTTGTGGTTAGTTTTTAAGCAAAACTTCAAGAGACTACAAAAAGTTAGTAAAACTGATCCTTATTTTTAGCAGTACCATGGGTGGATTCAGCGTATTCGTATATACCAGTAAGGCTAGATCAAGATATCAATCTGACCTGTAAATACAACGCCGAACCATCACCACAAGTTGATTGGTTTTACAATGGTTTTACAATTAATGTTAGTTCTTCATTTTTTTTTTTATGTAAACGGAGTGTTTCATGGTGCTTTTGGGTCATATCAGTGTTTGAATTTCTTTTGTCATGATACATTTTTCGGTGACCGATCCTTAGTACGAAAAATAAAACACGTTTGCAAGTTATTCGTACCAGCTGACACTACTTCCATTGAATTTTCCAGCTAGGATTATAAATTACCTAGGAGCACATTGGAGTTGCTTGAAAAATCTAAGTTTTGCAAACACTTTATTTCCTGAGTTGAAGGATTTTCTTTCTTGCTAAAACTGAAAATCCGTTAATGATGATAGCAAGTTTAACGATATCGACATTATTTATCAGTAGCAGGAATATGCAATAGAAATCGTCCTGCAACAAGTAACTGAAATCTTTCTCTTCTAAATGGAACCATCCGCAGACTGATGAGATGCATTTGATGACATACAGGGTATGCATCAATAATGATATCTCCTCACTATTTATCCAGTAGATGTAGGAGATGGGCAGCTCTTCACCCCTGGGATTTATGTCGCCTTTGTGTGTGTTGCCTGCATTCATACATACACGCATGCATGTTACTAGATGCTAGATGCACAAAGTGATTTGGTAAAGCGATTAAATTTCGGATGAGTTGTAAGAAGATTAAGTAGCTCTCATTACCACTGCTAATATTGCGAAGCGAAGAGGAAGGCAGAAGGGCAGAAAGAATGTCATCGAATTACATCGTCCGAATTTACCAGATAGTTTAATGAGAAAAGTTGCAATTATCAAATTGAGCAGCGAGTGTGAGGAAGCTTGTCACATGTTCTTATTACTTAGTGATAGGTTGCTATGTTTTCATGGCAGTCTGTGAAGCGTGTGCATCTCTCGATAATTCACTGCCCGCTGCCCTTAGCAGTGAATTAAATTGACAGATGTTCACTTCTGTAGTGACAATTTGAGATGTGGTTCAGCAAGGGACTGTCTGTTGTTCGCTTAATCTGTTTCTACCTTTCTTCGTTTGAAGAGAGAGCAGATGAACAATCTATCTTCTGCATGTATCCATCCATCTCTGTCGATTACCGGAATCTCCCAGGCATGCAAGGGTTGCAGTATAAATGATCAAAGATTAGCTCTGCTCTGGGAGGTGCAGTGTTGGAAAGCTTTGCTCGGGCAGAATGTAGTCAAAAAACAATTACATAAAACAGAATAGGGAGCTCTGTTTTCAAGGGATCCAGCTGCTCTTTAATTATTGCTGAGGAGCAACCACTGCTAACAAAAGTTTCGACAGGGCGGTGGCTGTTTTAATCGCATTTAAAACCTACTCAGTGCTTCTTTAGATATCGGAAATGCTGTTAATATAACACGTACTGCTGTAAAACTTGAGTAGCGCGACTTATGCTGCAAGTTCAGTAGTTAAAATAGCTTTCTTTCCAAATTAATTAGTTTACCTCAAATCTTTGACCTATTTTCCTGCTTCAAGATTGCAGCATTACTTTATCTAAAGTAATTCGTCCAATTTTTTTTTTTTTTTTCAGTTTTCGGACGACAAATTCAAGGGTCTAATACAGTACGCTGCCAGACGAGATAATTACAGTGAGTCCATCCTAGCAATCGAAAATATCAGAGAAGATAATTTTGGTGATTACACTTGCCGTGTAGCGAATAATCTCGGTACAAAGCAAAAAACTATTTATGTCAGCGGTTGGTTACCTTCTGATATAGTTCAGTAAAATTGTCTAGAGTTTATGAAGTTGTATGTGGTGTTATGATGTTTCAGTGTTTAAAAACCACTGAGTAACCATTTTGACTGTTTAAGCTCAGATAATCTGCTGAAAACTTACTCACAAATTCACTTTTGTAAGCTTAAATGAAACAGTCAAGTTCCATAAATATTAAAACGAAGCCAAAAATATATCGACTCAACATAAAATCACTACTTACTTCAACCGAAAGTTTCCAAAAATAGTTTTTCGGTCCATGAAATATGCAGCCGTCATTTCTTCTGTTTTATAGGCTTCTGCAGTTAGTGTGTGTAAATTGTGTAATACGACTTCAGCAATAGTCATGAGCAAAATAGATTTTTGTTCCTAGAACGTACTGTATGAAGCCCGTTCTTCAACCCAAAGATGAGGTATTTTTTTTTTTCAATTATATATTTAAAGTCATAATTGAAATATTAAGGCCGTCCGGGACCACCACAGTTAAATGCGAGCGGAACTCGACTTTCTTGGAGCGTACATTCGGTTGATCCAGTGATCGAATATCAAATCTTATATCGGTTCTCCAACGACGATACATGGCAGCAGTTTAAATCTATACGAGCGAACAAAGGTATTGTGTTGAGATTTTCAGACATGCAATATTCCTAACCAAAATTTTCAGTTATTGTCATCTCTTTCCTTCACTGAAGAATAAATTTATTGAAAGATAAATGGAAGGAATTTGAGTGGTCCGAAATTTGTAGCACTTTTAGTTTGCTTTTGTTGTTTTAAGCATTCCTTAAAATGAACTTGAGTAACTTCAAATTTTGAGAACTTTCTTTATACTTATTAAATGAATAACTCAACAATTTAGAGGAGCAAGATGGTGATATATGGAGTCGAAGCGAAGATTTGGTGTGGTTACGACCAGGCTTGGAGTACGAATTACAAATGAAAGCACGAAATACACTGGGATGGGGTTCTTTGGCTCGATCTTATGTTACCGTGAAAACGCCACCGCTTGATAATGTAACCAATGATAGTAAGCATTTTATTCTAGTCAGTAAAGTTTTAATTTGATATGATCTACTTAAGTTTTTATCTCATTAGAAAATTTATGAAATTGAGAGATTACCTCAAACGGTAGAAGTCACTTTGGTTTCCACTTTATAAATGTTCGGTTTTTCCACTTCTGTAATGACTATCCACTGGATATAATGCTGGTGTTTTCGGATAGACTCAGAAACAGATTAGTATTAGTTAAGGGTAGCTGAGAACAACATTGTATTTTCATTTTGATCAAAAAATTTTCGATTTTGACGTCGAGTAGCCGTAAGATTTTAACAACAAAACAAAATGTTGTTCCATTTTGCAATCTCTTCCATCCATCTTCGATTATCTCCTAAAATACTAGTTTCTTTAAATTTTGTTTTAGCTTTATTTCTCTGCTTTATTAGCGTTCGTCGAATTCATTAGTTTATTAACAGTCACATTTGCAGAGAAAATGAACTCAGTGAAGCGGATATATGCTTCGCGGTCAGCATGCTTATCCATCGTTTCATTTATTGCTGCATCAATTTTCCTGTCATAACTTTTCCCGTTGCACCGTCATCGATAGAACAGCCGACATTTTGCTTAGTTCATCATCATAGTTATGTTAATTATTGGTAGCAATTGACCAGTTGGTTGGTTAGCGACTTAAGAGTTTGCGCAGATTTTTTTCTTATTCATATGATGGATGTATTGAACTAAAGAAAATTTTCCGTAGCTTTATTTACAAAAATTTGTAATTTTTGAGAGGTGGGTATATAGAATTGGCTATTAAACAAACTAATAATGACCTTTGCTTCATGTATTGGATAGATCAAATCCAGACTAAATTTCAGAGCTGTTTCCATGGCCATGAGTACAATTATTGTGTGTAAATTGAACATCGCTTGTTCCTTTTAGTTCAGTTTTGCGAATCAGCTTTCTGTGTTGAGTCCCTTCACTCGTTTTTTCTTTATTTCTTGCTTGTATTTCTTACTTGAATCAGCTTTCAATCTAAGTAATATTATTTTCAGCTTAATCACAAAAACCGGCTTTTTAACTCCATTCCATATAACATCATGCAAATAACGGTACTGAATTTGTGTAAATCATAGTCTTTCGAAATATCTGCATTGTTTATAGTACTGTCAAAATATCAGCAATTTGCACTTTTTTTCGGTAGGTTGTAGTCTCAAAGGAAAAATCAGTACGATCATAAATTAAGGAGATCTTTTAATCGTTTTTTCGCTGGAAACTTAGTCGCATTCAAAATTGTCAGATTCTGGAGCATCACTTTTTAATTATCGATGTAATGGGTATGCAACTTCTTGCATACATTATATTTTTTCTGTTTTTTTCGTTAAATCTATTATAACATTGCTTGATGAGGAGTTTAATTTGAATTGTTCGGCCTTACTTCACATTTTATTACATTATTATTTTTTTTGTTGTGTCTCTTTTTTAATAGTTCTTCAACAGTCATCTATAAGTAAAGAAATGATGGATGGTGTAGGGACCCACCTTCTTTTAATTACCTTATACAGTAGTGTAACAATGAGAGAAGCAAACACGAAGAAAGGGAGTATACTTTATTATTCATTAGTAATAAACTACGCTGTTATAAAAGAAATGAGATATGGTAGATTAATTGATGAGGTTTAGGCAGTTATTGGTAAAAATTCGTCAACGACTTGGGAAGTTGCAATATTTTTTGAAACTTGTCATTGTGTCACGTTAAATTAGACGAATGATTCCACAATACATTTTCATTGTTTGAAATCCTATATTTCGCTATAACAGCTATTTTAAAGTGGTACGCAAATTGCTTTTATCATGCTTTTTTACGCACTTATCGCGAAACATTCGGATGTTTGACTGCATGTTATTCTGTTTTCTTGTCCTTTCATAAAATCTTAAAACATGTCTCATTCTTCCATGTAATCCTGTCTTCTGGGATGTTTTCCTCGTTATTGAAACCCCAATACTCCACTTGATGAAGCTCGCTTTTTTTAAAATTTTCATCATTGAAATAGCTTTATAATAAGTTTTATTTCCACTGTTGTTGATGTATTTCGTGTGTATTAGAAGCCGCTTGTGATGTTATTGAGTTGTTAAAAGTCTGTAAATTAAATTGTTTTTTTTTTTTTTGTTTGTCAAAAATCAATTAAGACTGCTAAATAATGAAATACAATTAGGATGTAGTCATGCTCTTATCTCTAATGCTTTTATGGTGCTTTCATCAGGTTCTTCCTCTCTCAAAGCCAGAAGTTAATTTTTCTGTCTTCTTGCCAGGTTCGCATTCGTGCATTATATGGGGGGTTAATTGCAGCGAAATTTGCTTCACAAAGATCCTTTATGATGAAAGTATTTCTCTAAATGGTTTTTCTTATTTCCATTAATGCAAGGCAACAGATTTGTAAATTTAGGTTGCAAATTAGCACAATCAAAAGAATAAATAACTTCTTGATGCAATCAACAGTTGTCTTGGAATCCTGAAATATTTAGTAAATACCTTACTATGGTTCTAAAATGACTGCTTTAAGCATGATATATGACGAGTACCTAAAAATGATTTTTATACTGAATAAAATCTACCGCATTTTTTGGTTCGGTCAACACGATTTGATCTGAAATTTAACATTTAATTGAACATATTAAGTCTCACTGAGAGTTCCAGACACTAAAACTTCAAGTAACTCTTTCTGCAAATATCAGTTTCTAACAGGTTATTTTACTATTTGAATATAAAATAAATAGCGGACGCGCTAAGCTGAATTCAAGTAGAGTCTATCGGAACTGTCTAACCCTTCAATTTTTTCGACATTTTAAAATAATTATTTTAATGTGTAATGAAAATAAGTGATGGAATTTTAAAAACTGTAAATCATAAGAATGTTTGAAGAATGAAGAGCAAGGGCATAGGATCTTCCCGCAGGATTTGGCTTCTCGGGGAATGCTGACGTGGAGCAGTCGTCCACCACTGCAAAAATTGATGTGTTTCCAACTTCTGCCACATCTTAACCGTAATGCTTGTTTCTGTCAGGAAATTATAATGTGAAAATAAGTACAGATGTACGTGGTAGAGAGTGAAGTAGGGCTATGAGCAACCGTTCTTAAATTTAACTTGATTTCGGTTTCTTCCGAAAGGTTTGAGCGATATCAGTTGAATAAAGAAAAAGAAACTAAGTAGAAGCTAAAGCTCAGTGGCAGCATTTAATGATGGCTCATAGGACATATTGATTCAATTAAAAGAAATGTCAAATTAAATTGTGTACTCTAGCCGCAGAAATGGTGACAAATTACCCAATCAATCAATCATTTGTTCAAGGCGTGTATGATAAACAGCTATTGTCCGGACCTCAGTCTCTTAAATGGAATTTTTCAAGTAATTGTTACGCTTAGAAGATAGTTCTCAGCTCTGTCCAAGCTTCCATTCAGAACCAAGTGAATTAAAAAAGCTTTCATTCAGTAGTATTTCTTGAAATCAAACCAAGATAATCAATATTGTGCTGCTAGCATGGAAATGGTCGATGAAAAGCAGGCAGTTACCAGCGCCAGGAAAACTAGCAATAACAGAATAATTGGAATGTCATCTGTTAAACTCAGATCTGCAGAATATTTTCAGGAAAACAGCACAACTGGTTCGCAATAACAGTTTTTCATAAAATCTGGTATATTTCATAAAATTCGAACATACGAATAGTTCCTCTCAATGGACTTTATAAAAAAAGTTATAACTTTTATCCTATTTCTAAAACAGGAAAGATATAACTCTTCAATACAAAAGATGCATTTTTATTTTTTTCGGACTTTTCTCCAAATTTTAAATGAAATTAATAAAAACAGTAAAGCTCCGACCAAGCTCTTCTATTTAATACTGGAATATAACAAAAAACAGGAAAAAAGAACTACAAAAATCAGATCTTTAATGTCATGGCATGAATTGATAATATGTCCATAAAGATGATTCGTAGTAAATTTATTACTACTGAATTCTTCAATATGAAAAGGAGCACGAAATTGCAAAGTCGAGAGAAGTATGGCCTTATGAAAGCCAAATTTGTAATTTCCATAATTTCTCAATTTAGTTCAGGGCAAAAGTGGACAAGTGATAAAGGGAAAACGAATCGCTGTTACCTATAACATCATCAGTTGAAATACGATTACTCATCACATCACTTCGTCTTTTTATCCTAAAGAGATCTAGTAAACTGTTAAACTGTATCGTAGCTGGACTGCAGTACGACAATGACGCTGAAGGTCGTGTTTCAGTTCAAAAAGCCATGTGAAAATACAGAATTCCGTGAAAGTGGTTCAGGAAACCTACAGAAATGAGTATGTAGATTTGTTTAAAGTAGCGTAAGTTTCCGTAAATACATTACACCGAGGATTGTCAATGATTATTCATCTTCTAATTGGTTTCAGGACATTTCCTTTATTCGTTTCAAACAACCTGGAAGGAAATTAGAAATCAGTTACAGCAATTTTTTTTTTTTTTTTTGAATAACGGCTGACTGGCATGTTTCCCCACTGATAGCTTTTTGAAGCTTCCTTAAAACAAAGATCAAAATTCTGATATAGGACATTAAGCAAGTAAGAAATTACATATTATTGTGAAGAACTAAACTAAAGCAGCTTAATAACAACGCCCTACATGTGAGTTATCATCATGTTAATAATTTTATTTTCAAATAAATCTCAGCACGATTGTTACATTCTCCAAATCCATACATTGTTCACTGAAATATCCAAATCAAAAAAAAGGCTCTTTTACCGGTAGAGGGAAGTTTTCGGAACCTATTTTTTAATCTTTGCAACAGCACAATCTCTAACCGTAACAAATGGAATGAATAAGATAAAACAGGATGAATTCTTGGGTACCCCTAAATCAAAACATTACCACTACAGAAATCCGAAGCCTTACTCCAGTTCTTTATAAATAATTTCTTCATTTCAGTGAAATCATTATTCCATCTTGTAGTTCCAGCCCCAAAACAACCGAAATGTTGCACATTATTTCACTGTCTGTATTTGGCTGCAAAACATCCAATTCAAATTTCTAGCCAAAGGGGCAGACTTATTTATCAATGAAGCCAATGGATCTTTATGAACTCTATTTTTGTATAGCAATTATGGGCGGATAACTTGGGAGTGAATAAAACAGATCTTCAGATCTTTCAACTCGATTTTCTGACATTCTGTAGTCCCACAAGCCAAGGTCAAAGCTTTGCCAAAAACGGTGAGACGTAAAATAAGGCGTCATGGAAATCACCAACTGACCAACATCTATTTCCGAACAAGCTTGAAACAGTTTAATTTTTCATGTAACCGCAACACCATTTTTGTACTTCTCATAGTCAAGACAGTGCATCCAATCAACAGTTCCTACTACTACGACGATATATATTAACAACCCTGAATAAACTCCTTTAAGGAGACTGTTTTCTTGGTGTAGAACAAAATCAAATTCACCATATCACCGACAGTCCTTGGCAACACATTTGCGCTGCCCTGACAGCCCAGAAACTCCCAAAAAAATTCTAGGCACCTTATTCTAGAATTCAACACCAACCAGGAAACGGTGACTTTGACCAAACAAACCACAGGTATCATTTCCCACGAGCAAGCTGAACAATCCAACAAATACGTAACGCCCACGCCAAAACATGATTATAACCTAAGGATAGTTAAATCAGGAAGTGATTTCAACTGTAAATTTGTACGGCTGTAGCTTGGATCTATAAGTGCCATTTTTTCAAAACCTCGTTACCGCGTCCGAAATTCCGGGAAACATCTTAACAAATAAAGTTGGTCTCGTCATCAAAGCCCTGGTACTTCTACTTCCTTGATTAAAGCCAAAATTTCTGCACATGTAAAGTGACAAAGAATGAGCGCATTCTTGTGAGAAAAAAAATATAAAACAAAAGCGACAACAATATTAACGATTTGAACAGGGAGAAATAATTCTGGATAGATGGAAGAATATATAAGGAAATGGTATGAATTCACAGGTGGTAAGCCAAATGAAAATCAAACGCGGATGAGGCGGCGGTAATATTTGCCCTACGCTGAATTTTTTAAAAGCGAATCGGAATAACAAACCTACTTATTACTTTTAGTTACAAATTGTCTCAGATTGGATTACTTCTTCGACAGCAAACATGGAAGTCAAACAAGTGGACTAAAAAAAAAACCGTGCTGATAATATTGGAAACAAACAATATCAAATATTGTCCATGCTCACCCATAAACAATATTTTTCACATACTTAAAAATGAGAAACATAACGGTACACCGATTCAAAGAGGACGTTGCACCGAATCACATCAATTTGGTTCACCTGTCCCAATCAACAACGACTACAGTTTCTAGAACTTAGGTATTACCAGTGACATAAACAACTGCAATAAATCTCGACTGAATACAGTGAACGAAGAAACATTGAAGGAAAAAATGGATGACAGTGGAAGATAGCATATGGTAGATCGCACGATGCATCTCCAAAGGGTTGACACAAACATAATCTCCCTGATACAAACAAATTACAATTACTGTTAATTAATTGCCATTACAGAAAATGTACCATCCATTTAGCTCAAGTAAACAAAGCAAAGCTGCAGTGAACAAACATCATGTAAGTAAGAGATCATATGTGGTAGACATTTCACAAAAGTTCTTTTAACCACTACTTTTAAGAGCGAAGGAATTGATAAGGATAAATTTCCACTATATATGAAATAGTTGAAAAGTGTGCCAGTTCTTAAGGAAAGAAATCAACGTATTTCGTGATTATAATAGAACAAGCTTGACAAACGGAGACAAAAATAACACATTGCAGATCGAGTGAGATTTGTGTTCAGTATACAGAAAAACATTTGGGATGAAGCTCGAAAATACCATTAATTCAGACTGAACTTGCATTTCTGTTTTCTCGGTCGAACAAATCTGCTGTATAGTTCCTAAACATCTTGATCGCTTTCACTGTTAACAATTCACTAATTCGTAGTGCATGTAACAGTGTGGCGAAATGCTCACGTATGTATCGACCACGTGCTTGGACATGTTCCAACAAGCTAATTTCATCGTTTAGAGTACGATCGAAATAAGGCACTGTTACCGATGAACCAACATAACTTCCGTCGCCTCCATTGCCATGTCGAGATTTCCTACTTTTGATACTTTCCATAACTCTCTCTGAATTTTCGGGAATGATTCCTATGGCTTCCCTAACGGTCGAACTTCCATTTTCCATTTCACCAACTACAATGTTCTTTAACAAGTCACAGTCTGCACAAGACTGACTTCGAGCTGATATTTGTGCTGCCCCCAATCTCCGCTTCACTTGACGTTCTCTACTGATCGATGGCTGCTCATGGTCAACGTCAACGCATGTTGAATCCAATTCTTGTTGTGAGCAACGTTCGTACCTAAATTTCTCCAGTAAGAAAAAGTTTGAAAATGGAAAAGTTGCTAATTTCAGTCAACTGATCAAAATACAAGATAAACGAAAAAAAGACAGTCATAGGCAATCCAAACTAACCTGAATGTTCTCATATCCATCCCAAACTCCTTCTTGAACATCACGCTCATTTCTGCAGCTGTGAAATGTGGCTCAAGATCATCCAGCTGCGGTTCAGGAGTCGGTGATTTTTTCTTGGAACGTATAACACTTCCACGCTGCCGACCACGACCCCTGCGTGACTGACTTTTGCGCGTCCGCTTCGTCCCCGACCGAAAGCGTTTAAGCGGACGAACAAATTTTTCCTTGAAATTATTCAATAATTTAAAGATGACCCACTACGCTCATGATGGTAATTAACCACGTTCGACACAGCAAATTAATGTCTGCGTGGCTTATAACTGTGAATAATTCCATGAACTTTAACATCAGTCCAGGAAACAAAGTGATAAGAAAACTATACTCTTCATATGACCGCACCACATATTCATTCCACTTTGTTGGACAATTATTTCCAACCTTAAAGATATAAGAAAAAAATAAACCCGGAACAATCTGAGGGTATAATTCATTGGTGGATGAAGCTTCACCGCTACATTTGGATCATAATTCCTTGAAGTAGGAATAATCTTCAGTGGAACTGCTTTAGTAAATGATAGAAGCCGATTTTGCCATTTTTGTTCTCGCACGCTCTCACTGTCATAAGGCTGACAATCCTTAAAAAAGTATGACATAACACAAGGAAATGAAATGATATATAAGTAATCTTTGACTGTAACTAAATCGTAAATTTCAGGAAATCTCAACTTGCATTTCCTACTTGAAAAAAACTATCACTAGATTCTTAAATAAATCAATCAAGGATAAACTAACTTCCTTGTGACCATTTATCAGTTCGACATAAGAAGCAGGGTCACTGTATTTGACAAGATTCAGCATTTGCTTTGTTGCTTCACTCAAATTGTCACGTTCGGCCTTTCGCATGTCTGATAATCTCTGATGTACTGCGCGCACTTGACTGAAAATCTCCCCTCCGGATACTTAAAAGTATCGCAAAACAAATCTGATAAGGGATTGTTCATAGCCAATTTTCAACTAATACTGACTGGATTGCCTATTATATTCTTCCAATGTATCTCAGACTTTTGAAATGAAGATTTGACAAAAAAAAAAACTTTGACAACTGTATATAGAATATGTAGGTAGAAAAATCTGCCCCATCATATACATTTCATGACATCTATATTTATAAAAACAATGTAGTCAATAAACCTTAAAGAATGTAGTGAGCGTGAAAGATTTTTATCCCCTCCAGTCCGTTTCTTTTTACGATGCAGTTCTTTCTCGATATTCATGAAGAAAGCATCATCGGCATCGAGAGCTTCTGACTTCCTTTTTCTGCTAAGGGTATACTGGTTTATACTATCATATAGAGCAACAATACTATTGGAAGCCTAAAAACAATACCGCTGATATAATTTATCATAAAAGTGAAAACTCCACAGCCTAGAATCATAATTCATTTATCAATAATAACAAAAATACAAAAGTGAAGTTATGCGGAAGGCATAGGTAGAATGAGAAAAAAATTCATTCAAAATTCTCAGTGATAATGATTACTGCTTCATAATGAATATGTAATACCACGATTTACTGCATATTTCTGAACGCACTCAAATATAGGAAAGTATGTCAGACGAAAGTGTCTCCTCGTACCTAAGCAGATGACTAAAATGTCCAATAGATTAACCTCCAGTAAAAAAAATGCAATCCATGCAAGTTCCCCTAATGGAAGTCGTGTTCAAAACATTTTTTAATCTAATTCCTATAGGTATTCAGAACTTTTGAACAGGATGAAATACCATACTTGAGGTAAAGTGTGAGGTAGATCAAAAGTTCCAAATCGGTCCGTAATTTTGATTTCTACAAAATGACTGTTTTTCTTTTTTCTTTTTCTTCCCGAATGCTGTTGTTCACTTCCTTCCTCTCCCTTTTCTATAAAACAGCAAATTTCGTTTAGGGAAAACACTCAAAATCATACAAGGTTCGTTTCTACCACCAGCTAAAACAGTGGATATAAAACAAAGTTTACCATCCTCGTCATTTTCGATGACAATTTCGATAATTTCTGCAAGAACTTCTGCAACAGCTTGTAGCATCTCCGTTTCAGGATCACGTCGACTCAAAAAACCATGCGGCTGTAGGGTACGAGATAATTTAACACCTGTTTGCATACTTCCTTGAAATGACGCATGGCCTGTTCCTGCTAGGCCATTACTTCCATTACGTGTGCAAGCTTCTAAAGCCTCTTCCAGATATTTGTAAACGTATGCAGGCCCATTATCAATATTCTTCTCAAAAATATTATCAGAAGTAGAAGGTGGACAAATCGGATAATTTTCAAGAAATTTCTCCGCCTGCCTCTTCGCTGCTATAAGTGAATAATCTTCCAGCGGCGCAATCTGTAAATCGTGCATCTTCTAGATATTAAACATTGTTTAGCGTCAGAAATCAAACACATCAATGCAGCAAATGAACGAAAAATCATGAGCACAAACCAAATTCGAATTTAATTCAACATCGGCTGTTACACATCGCTTTGTGGTATTGCGGAAATGCTCCTGTAACATCCAGCGCTTCATATATATTCGTTTTATTACACGCTCGCAATTGGAGATCCGATCGAAACGCTGCCAACGATCTTTTAAACCAGAACAAAGAAGCATTTCAGCAAAAACCTTCCGATTCTATAAAAACAAATAACTTCCCTATCATAAACCTGGTACATGTACTTGCACGACTGAATTTAATGAAAAATACTAGGTCCTGCCTTTGGCCAAAGTTGTGAACTGAGAGACTGTGGATGAGTTAGTCTGACCTTGTAGAACCATTTGGAGTATAAAGATATGATCAGATTAAACGTCAATAATTATTCGGGAGAGCAGGAATCTAGTACTTTCTGTTTGAATATGTGTATCTATCTCTTATAGTTTACTAATTACCATTCAATTCATATTAGGAAGGCCAGGAACTCAAAACCACAAGTAAGCGAATGTTTTCGGTTGGGATTCAGAAAGCGTAACTACTGAAATAACGGACTTCGTAGCTATTAAAGAACTTTTACTTGTTCAGTAATCTGACGGCATTGGTTTTCACCTCCTCCACCACCAATATGAATATTCGACGTGTTTTCTAATGCGGAATTTTTTGATGCATCCGATCCAACTAGTTTTTTTGTTATCATTCCCTGTCTGTCATACCGCACCTATAAATCTACATGGCTTGAGCTGAAAATCAAGGCCAAATTAGCGGTATTTAGACTAACGACTGCACCATATTTGAAACGAAAGTGCAAGAAAATCATAAAAACTAAACTATAGGGAAACCTCAACCGGAATCTTCACTTATTCCCAACGAAAAAAAAAAAAAATTTCAAAGAAATTACGAAAAGATTTACACCAGATAGGATTTCGTCTAGACTGTCTGATGGATTATTTCCATTCATTCTGTCCTCATCAAAGAAGCAGAATGCTGCTGATAAATCACATGATGATGTGTGAAGAATTCGATGGCTACTTGGACAGGGAGTATCTGGGACAGACACTTCCAATCTGTAAGTTTTATAAATCAAGTGAAATAAATGTAAAGAAATATAGAAAATGAACCTAAATCATATTTGCTAAAATTAAGATAAGCAGATACTATGGTGGAAACAAGGGATATAAGTTAATTCATGTTGTTCTATTTCTCGAGTGTTCAGTTTTCCACTTGAAACTAATATCCTGAAGCATGTAAGGATAATCATCGTCCCGAACTGAAAATCATAAATGGAAAAACTCTTGTAACTACAACCAATCACAAATCAAACAGAAAATCACCCGAATATACGGCACATCAAGTAAGTAGTATCCTCAATTTTCTGGACTTCCACTTCTTCATCCCATCTTTCGTTAATATGAGTTTCTATAGACTCCGCATGTGTACAGTCTGTTCGTCTATACTGCAGTATTGTCTTCTTTTCGTCAGCAAAACTATCGCCCAACCATGAGCTGGATTCCAGTCCATGAACAATTGGAACTCCTGCTGTAGGTAATTTATTCCGTTGAGCCATCTAAAATTTCTGCAGTTGGTTCATTGTGATATTAACCAGTTCAAGCAGGAAATGAAGCAAAATTTTTGCATATATTGAAGATAGAGTTCGTATAAAAGAGTAAGATGAGGATTTGGAAAAGTTTTTAAAAAAAATACATTGGTTGAATGTAGAGTCAGTCTTGGGATATGAGGAACATAACAGGAACTGTTAAAGTAATTCTAAACTGAAGGAGACCGAGTGACTAGGCAAATAAACCACTGTAATCAGGAGAAATTAATATTGTTCTGATATAATAATTTACAATTACAAATACTTCATAATAATTTATAAATAGAAAAACTTCAACGTGAAAGCAGAAATATCAGTAATAAACAATAAAATCAAACTTGAGCTTTCTTCATCCTCTTCACCTTTGCATAACTATCGAAATTAATCTGATGGGGAACTGACGCTGAAACACGCTGCAGCGACGCTGTTCCTGCCCCATTATCTATTCGCACCCGACTACGCCGTCTTGGCACTTTTTCAAGTACAGCTGTATCGTCCATTTGTCTGGAAAGTACCTTTTCATAATTTCTGAATTGTTTTGAAGTTCAGATATTTGAAACAACACTACTTGCGGGGAAAGCAGTTTGATGAAACAGTAGATGAACCCATCCACTAAATAATATTAGACGACAGGTTAAACACTGAAGTTCTCACGGATTAAAATGAATGATTCAACTGGTATTATAAAACTGTTATAAGTGGTACTTGCAAAGTATGGGTCACTAAAAAAACAAACCGTGCTTCACAGTCAAGATCTGCAGATTTCCAAGTTAGTTCATCTTTCACAGTAACGAAAGAGTCCCCAATAACTCGATCGGTACTTATAAGTAACTGAAATATTATATTAAAAGAAAACATTTAAGGATTTGCTCACATACAAAATGACTGGAATGAACCACACCTTCATTTTTTCCGAATTTGCACAATCGAAATTTTGTTTCCTCAGTCTTTTCCGTGGTGACACTTCTGTAGTCTCAGCAACTGCAACCTTAAATAGAACTTGAATTAAAAATAAGTTTTGTGACCACTCATGGATTCTGATAAACATCGCCATTTCGATATACAATTTTGTTAAACTGATAAGTAATTAGAGAACTCTATTGCAATAAATACTTATTTCCCTAAAAAGAAAATTTGTCTAACCTGATCTGAAAAGTTCTTTGTGCTCTGAACAACGTTGCCAATGAGAATAGAAGGCGTTTTCTTTGTAAAGATTCCGCGAGCATCGGGAGACATGCATGATGCCCCACTCAGGGAGCGACTATCTCCAGTACTTGTGCGTTTGAAACACATAAAACTGAAAAATATGACGACAGGTAACAGACTGGGAGACATGATGGATTAAAGGCTTAAACAAAACAAAAACTTGCCCCGAATCATCTTTCACTGTAGCTAAAGAGGATGCCACTACTTCCTGACATGGACCTGTATGAGAATGAGTTTCTGCAACAATTAGGCGACGCACCGCGGAGAGAGAACCTGAAAAAAGGGACTCTCAAGAAACCTTAAAAGTGACGAAAATATCTTCGTACAACAAGAAGAACGCTAGAAAGAATAAATCTGTCTAACCCTTCCTCACTGTAATAACAAAGTTACCTAATTCTCGATTTTTACGTAAAATAGTGGGTCGAGCACTCGGACCAGCATACGAAGTACCAGCTGTATTATCATGCTGGCTAGCAAGAACTGGACTACATATGTTATGTAAGGCGGTAATGGATGTGCCAGAGGCGAGACTGGATATGTTTGCAGTTGGTGCAGGCATCATGGTAGATTTCACTTCCGTTCTTTCATCAGCAATACGGGTTACCACCTTTGCACTACGTAAGAAGTCCTGTAACTATTAAAATTTTACGGTGGAAAGAGTAAAGAAAGCTTTTTGTAAATTGAAAAATCTTCTCCCTTCCCAGGTCCTTCATTGTGGACACGAAATCATCAGTAAGATTTCCTAAACAAAATCAAAATGAATACATTCGAAAATAACAAACCTTCGCAGTTAGTTTACAACCATTTCGGGAAGATATAACTGCTGACTGCAATAAATATCTTAATTCAATAGTGCTTTTCAGATTATATTGAAATAACAAAAAAAAAAAAAATGCAAATAAACCACTTTTTCATCGTCCAGAAATGAGATATAATATCTGTAAACTAATCACTACTGAGATGAAACGTACCGGATTGCTTACCAATGGATTAACTCGAACAGAGCTTCGAACAGATAGATCGCCAGCACCAACACTACGACCAGATGCCACATATCGGCTAATAAGAAGTGAAAAGTTATATAAACTAATAAAAGTCAACCAAATATCTTCTAGCTGTAAAATCAGCAGCTAACACAATAAGTCGTACAAAAAAAAAAAAAAAAAAAAAAAAAAAAGAAAAAAAGTCGTGGATGAGTAAATACTCCAAGCTATCAACTTCAAGTTGGCTATCATACCGTGAATCAGTGTTTCCAAAGTTTGCAAAGGCAGCTGGGGAAGAACGAATAACGCGTGACTCGTCAAATTCCCGAGCACGCGACGACGATAAAGAAAGAACAGGTTGCTGCGCATTTGTTAAATGTATATTATGTTGTTGCTGAAGATACACTGTCGTCATGGGGCTCCCACTGAGCTGAGCAATATCGTCTGAAAATAAAAACCTATTTTCTTCCTGATACACAGCTTGAAGTACGCGGTGCACACAAAAATGATATTAAACCAAGTAATTCCAAATTTGTTCGAACCATTATCGTCCCATTATTATAACAATGTATAATACTAACAGTCACTTCAGACTACTTCCTGAAAAATGACTTGCTCTACATACGTTTTTTTCCAGAGACAAAAGTACTACCTTACTCCTTCCCCACTTTAAACCATCGTTTTGATGATGAAATATGAAAAGATTCTGACAAAAATTCTAAATTCTGGAAAACGGCATTGAGTTCTGCTAATAAAAGTCAGAAATGAACTAGTCTTACAGCATACATAACTTGATCTAGAAAAAGAAATAATTCAGTCTAACATGATTTTAAAAAAGAATGTGCGCCTCCAACTGGACGTATGGTAACTAGCTTAGAGCGACCAGGAACAGGAATAGCACTGCCACACTGTGGAGTGGAAGAAAGTGGTGTTGTTCCATAGGTATGCACCATTTTCTGACTACCGTTTGAGCAGCATACCGGAACAACTGAATTTGCCTGACTCCTTATGTAAGTCTGGAATAAGAACGAATATTTCGTCTGTGAAACAGAGAAGATAAATTTATGAATATTATCAAGTTTCTGAAAATACAAAAATCAACCTTAACAAAGTGGCGTGAATTCTGTTGTAACGCAACACTCGGCACAACTGGAGCGATTCGAGCTATGGGTAGCCCAACTGACTGTTGAAAGAAGCGTCGATTATCTCTCTTAAAATTGAGGAAAAAAAAAAAGCATTTATGAACATTACCGCGAAAGGACCAACAGTGAAATTTTAACACCTCAGTTCTTTTAATATCGACAAAAGCTGGATGGAGTAAAAAAAAATATTAAACTCACTCTTTCTACCTCGTCAGTAGTTGGCATTGTCTCATCGCAAGTTAAATCTGAAACTGTAACAATAATAATGATAATGATAAATAATTAATACTAATAATAATTAACAAGAATAATAATAATTAATAATAGTTAATTGATAATAATAGTAATAATTAATTAATTAATAATAATAGCAATAATTAATTAATTACTACTAATAATAATTAATTAATTAGCTACTGCTAATAATAATTAATTAATTAACTACTGCTAATAATAATCAATAAATAATTAATAATAACAATTAATAATTAATTAATTAACTACTAATAATAATTAATGATCAATAATAATTAATAATAATAAATGATAATAATAAATAATAATTAATAATAATTAATAATAAATAATAATTAATAATAAATAA
>PQVD01000763.1:0-19307 GCA_003012265.1 Setaria equina | reverse complement strand
AAAGAAAAAAAAATGAAAAAAGCAGTATTAAGTTATCCAGTGAGAATTTTTTCCACAATATCCGCCTAAGCATCTTATTCAAAGATAGAAGAGTCCACAGGCGTCACTTTCAAAATGTTGGTGATCTACTCAAACATGAATATTTGAACGCTCAGAAATTAAGGGGGAAAAAACTACAGTAGTGCACTTGAATATTGACGACTTTGTCATGGTCATACATCAATCAAAATAGAGAATGGACGAGATCGACAGCAGCTGTAACTCAGAAAAAATCTGAACAGTTCCTACTGGTATTGTTTGAATGGCTTGTATGATGTCGTTTGTCGATCGAGTCAATATACAGTCCCAAATATGCTTTGCAACAGATTGTGTACAACCCAAATATCGTCCCAATTTTACAGTATTATTGAATGCAAGAGCAGGTTTACCAATAGTTGAATGATACGAAATTTCGGCTCCAGACATTGCAGCAGCTGCTCGGAATAAATCTGGATGAAAAATGAAATTAGACATGCACCATCATCGACAAAAAATTAAAGAATAAATAAAGTAATACTTTTAGAAAAAGGTGATAGGATGTGTAAACCGACGCTAACTGCTCCCGCATCATGTCCAACTATCGTCACTTGTCTTGGATCACCACCAAAAGAAGCTATATGCTGTTGTACGAACTGCAAAGCAATCCTCTGGTCCTAAACATACTTCATCTGGAAACTCCTTATCAAGCTCCATATTTTTTGCACAAATCAAAGTCATATAGTTTTACAACTTCCAAACTATATGAAGACTCTATGGAAATTAATCACTTTGTATTAAACGATACGATGCAGAATAAAAAATGACCTCTAAACCGTAATTGCCAGTGTTCTTGTCGCCGAAGCTCAGAAAACCAAAGGCATTGAGACGGTAATTAACAGTAACGACAACAATACCCCTGGAAGACAGCACTTGGCCAGGCCACTCATTAGAGGAGCCAGTTTGAAAATTGCCACCATGAAAAAAAACAATAACAGGCATGNNAATTTATTTTTATAAATATAAAATAAAAAAATGAAAACAAAAAAAAAAAAAGGAAAAATTAAAATTTAATTATTTCTGAAAATTGCCACCATGAAAAAAAACAATAACAGGCATGCCTCCAAGCGATATCTGGAATGAGATATATAATTAGAAAAAAAGAAAAATATGGATTAATGAAATAAATCTAGATTGCCGTAAATAATGGTACAATATTGGTGTAATGTGTTATAAATATTACGATAACTCCTCGTGATTCAACGCATACAAATGGTATGGGTGGCTAATCGCAAACAATTAATGATTTTGTACATATTCCTGCTCTGGACAATGACAGAAAAGGTACAAGGGAAGCCTTGTCTTTCTAAATAAATTATAAATCTATAACAAAATTGCGAACACTGGGAGTGAATATATTAAGATAAAGACAATCCTCGCTGACACGAAAAGGATAAGGCTCGCTAATCAATAAAGTTGGTCGAGCTTCAACATTTTGTGCGCATGACGGTGGGTGCTGAAATGCCACGTACGGCTGCTCTCCAGGAAGTTTGGTAAGTAGCTGTGGGAGCTGAAACGTAAGAAAGAATAGATAAGAAATTCATGCCCAATATCAATATAGGGCAAAGAGAAATACAATCTCTCAACTCTGGAAACATGCATTTGCACTCATCCCAATACTTACAGAAAAGTCAGATAAAGCAAATTTAATGCATGCGCTTTTTGATTACTCCATCATATTTATTTTCTAACTTTTAATCCAGTACTTCAAACTACTGAAACTATATTAGAAAAAAAAGACTAAAAGACCTACCGAATTCCTACTCAAACGTTCAATCTTATTTACAATCGTAAAAAACTTTTCATACAAAGTGAAACTGACAATTCACCTTAAATCTTCTCTGAGAAATCGGTGGTTCAGCGTAAGGAATACCTAAAAATGTCATAACAGTGATGTTGTTTATTGGAAGGAGCGGGTCTGGTTCGAAATGAATCCAGTCATGACGAATTTGTTCCACTGCATCACGACTGGGAGTCCATGGCACATTATACACCGTGACTTTTTGGCCCACCAAATTACCAATCGATAACCGTACCAAAACACCATCCTTAAACACATGTTATAAATTTCAAATACAGTAAATCCATAACCCTACTGCCAGCTCTCTTCGTAGGCGATCTTTCCCTTGTGAATTGCACGAATTCCACTTCTCCATTCATCTTTTAATGATAATTATCTCAACTTCGTACTCTATCCTTATTCTTGTCCCTGAAGAGATATAAAACTTGTCTGGCAGCCAAACCTTTTGAAAATATAGCCTAGCTACACCACACTCTACAAAAAGCGTGTACTGAGCGTTCTGAATTTTCTAGAAACAAACTATTATAAAGTTGGAGAAAACATGAAGGAATACCTGCGCAGAGTGTTTTCCACTAGACCAATCACCTCCTTCACTCCGCGAATTCGCGGGTCGTGTAGGCTCGACTTTCTTCTCGTCCAGGCTAAGACATCCCACTGCAGTGATCCACAGAAGAGCTCTTAAGTCATACATGCCAGCCTAGGCTCAACATCCGCCCCTGTACACAACCCAAAAAACACACCGCACTCAGAAATGTTACGCCCGATGTCGCGCATTGAAAACTGTCGTCCCAATCATATAGTGTGAAATTGTATTGAATTTCATGTAATTGCTCTAGTGATCTTTTTCTGGTTGTCAGACCCTATATCTGTCCTTGGTTAGTTATTATCACTGACAGGGTGACATCCTTGTTTCCCCGACATTTGTTTCTAGGTATCTTCTAGTTTAATTCCCCTTCACCTGTCTCCACCAACACATAGAAAATTTGCCGAGAACTATCCCTTCCTGCAATCAACTGATGAGAACCCATTCTCCTCATCAATATTTGCATCTTTGTTGAAGAAAGTAAAGATTGGCACATTAATAATTTTTGTAATTGAATATAAAATGTTAATGATATTATAAAACCGTACTGTCAATACTTACTGTAGTACTTTACTCTTACCTACATTTTTACTAATGTTGGACTGTTCAAAGCTTTCTGGCCAGCAAGGTGTTCTTAATACCAGCGTTTCCACCCTTTGGATTTGCTCTTTTTGGAATCATTTCTGATCCCTTATTAATACCATTGAATTTCACCAGTCCAATCGGGAAATATCTTAATTTATCACTTAATTTTGGGACAATTGTTACATCCCTACTATCTGTGAGACTTATATAAATTTTTTTCTGCACGATGAAAAATTGAATCGGGCTGGTGATTCAACTTTGTACATCATATCCGCTTCCAGTGGGAAATTTATATTTCAGGATTAGATGAGACGACAGTAGAGAGGAAGAGTTTTCTTAGCCCATCAGGAAGAAGCAGTAGCCTCACGTGGTAGGTTATTATATCATCCTTCCTTCTGTATTCCTTCTTTTGTCCCTTTCCGGGGAAAGGTTTCAATAACAAATGCACTTAGGGCTCATGCACCATTAATCTTCTGATATCTTCAGAAATGCATTTACCTAGATTGTCTTTCAAACAGTTTATATGCTAGGATAGCTGTTGTTCAGCGGTTTTCGTCCTTTAATTAAAATCAGTCGTTTCCATCCTTTCAAACTTCATATGCCTTTTGTCTGAATTTCTCAGTGATAGCATCTTTCCTTCAGGTCTTCCCTCCACGATTATGTGAATCCTATCCTTCTTGAATTCTGCTTTCTCCAGCAAGCAGTATTTACTGTGGATTTTCATATGATTTGGAAGATTGAGTCGTTGTCGTTACCATCAGGAATTGGTTTCTTTTCAGGGAATTTGGAATTTGATTTTTGTGTATAGAATTTCGGAGGGTAGGCGTCAAAAATGATGGATTCGGCATTGGGGTGTGAATGGGGAATTATTGTCTTTGGTGAAAACAACAAAGGAAAAATCACACAAGAAATGATGCGGTAGGTTGTTTAGTTTAGAGTGCAGCCTAGACAGGTGCGGAGTTGAGGTAATTCGGGATGAGGTTATTTGGGAGATGTGGATATGATATGGAGGCGCCAGAAAGTATCATCTGGTGAGAAATTTTGTCTTCGCTTTTTGCTGCTAAATAACAGTTTTTATGTGGAAAAATTACTTTTAGTAATATTTTATTTTCAGGTGTCTTATGGGACGTTCAAATTGTAATTTTTTTTAGCTCTTTCGCCGATGTGTTTCGTCAAAACTGTTCTGACTTAGGACTGGATTTAATGTACTCACCGTCGTTTCTGTTTACTAAAAATATTGAAATGGCACAGAGAGAAGTAGACGAATGGTTGGAGGAACTGGATTCCAATAAAGATGGGATGCTTGTGATGTTCTTTAATGATAGTGGTATCTTTTTTTTTTTTTTACAAAAAGAAAAAACGTTTTTGTTCTTTCAGGAAAGCGTTGTCATAAATTTGAATATAACCGAAGTTAACATGAGTTGTTTGAAATAATATTTTAACAATGTGGGAAATCTGTTTTAACCAATGAAACGATTGTTAACTGTAGTATGGATTCACATAGCGATAAATATGTGAAATACCATTACTAACTTCCTCTGCTACTTCATTATTTTTCATTTTTTTTAATGTTATTCCTCATCCAAGGCTCATGTTTAATTCTTTCACTGGTGCTTCGCTGTAGAGTTCATTATCTTTACCGCTGTCGTTTGAATCTAGGAAGAAAAAAAATGTACTAGTGCTTTCGGCTTTTATGCCTCCTTGACAGATTTTTTTTTTCTTTTTTTTTTATTCATCCGAAGAGGGAGTTTTTAAAATTTGTAATCTTTATCGCTTCTTGACTTCCACAAATGTGTTGGTTGTTTCACTGTTAGTATCTCGTGAGTTTATAATTTATGATTTTAATTTGTTATTGTTAATGATTCTGTTATTCGTTTTCTCCCTGATTAGTTGACAAATTTTCAGACTTACGGGAGATGGAGAATAAAATGCAAGCAGCTTTGAGAGAGAGAGCTTTTTTTTACATGCAAAGTGGTGATAGTTTACTTCATTGCGCACATGACAAATCTGAAAAAGTCTTGAAATGTTGGATCAGAGAAGTTTGTGAACTTCTCTCTAGAAAGTTTTACAAAGGTGAATTTTTAATTTTAGGGGTGAACAAAGCTGATCAGTTTTAATGGATAGAATAATTCTCTTTTTTAATTAAATTTTTTTGATGGAGTTTTGAATGGAAGAAGGGTGAGTTTCGCTTTTTCCATCCAGACCGAGTACTAGAAGATATTTTGTTTTTATTTTGATTCTCTTTTTCGATAATTCGAATACTAATTAATTCTCACTACTTTTTTCTAAGAATCGTATTTTTACTTTAGTCTCATCAGCAGTAACATTTGGATTTGGAGACAAAGACAAAATAGAACCAGCTAGTGCAAATTTTATCGAGGCAATTGAAGGGAAAACAGCATCAAGTAGAGATTGCCGCCCTATTGCTTTTCTTCTATTATTATACAGGCCCATTTACAACTTATTTTTTAAATACTCCGAGTAGGAAATGGAAATAGACTTTGTTCTGATTAGTGCTTGTGAAGGTTGTTTTTAAATTTGTCTTATAGGTGGGTGCAAAATAAAGAACTGATCGTGAAGGCAGTGATGGATTACACGAAATGATATTTTCAGATGCTGGAGAGGAGGAAAAATATAGAGTGAATAAAGACTGGCCATTACTCGACTTTGTTCTTGTTGAAAATACTTTTGCGGATCTGCAGAAATCACGAAGTCCATTGAAGGAATCTGATTTAGTAGGAAAATTCTTGTGCTTCAAATACCAAAATCTTTTGAATAAAAACAAAACAGATGAGAAATTTTCAGTTGAAATATAATGTTTCAGTGGCAGAAATACTCGTTATCTTTTATAACAGATTATTTATATAATGGGTTTGTTTTGTGCAAGACCAAACTTATTTTAGATAAAGTCTATCGATAATCCAATGCTACATAATAGGTTGCGGATTCCGTACACCAAAAGAGAACAGAATGGACAGCTACTTGCTCTTCTTTCAGCTGCTTCATCGACAGAGCTTCCTGATCTACAGACTGCAGTCGTCAATTTTGTTAAGAATATCCTCAAATCAGGGTCATTTTTTATTTTTCATTTTCTTGAAATATTTTCATCCTAAGCTAGCTTGGGAAAAAATTGTTTTATCATCTGTATTTCAGTTTCATTTCTTTTATTCTTCGTGAAAATGCGTATTTTACTTACGATATTGCTATCGACCAATGCTCCAAAACTCTTTTCACTTACCTTCAAGACATTATGCAAATACTGTACATTGCGAAAGTCAATCACATCCAAGATTTCGTGAGTTTCGTTCACACTTTTATAATTAATATCGGCCTTGGCAGTGCTGTTTTAGTTCTTCTAGAATTTAGAAATTCATTCTCTTATTGCTTTGAAATAGTTTTCGCTTGCTAGTATTTTAGGACGCAATATGTGATGAATTTTCAAGTTTTGTGGAGCTAATTCCAGAAAACTATTGGTCGGTTATTGGTGAAGAACTTCAGCTAACGGTTTTCAGGATGTTGCAGAAACTAACTGTTTGTTTTGTAACTACCTCTTTGTCCCCCAAATCTATTTTCAACACTTTTCAATATTTCAAAATCATAAATCGGTCGTAAAAAATTTGCGCTCTCATTCGTTTAGTTTTTCTATTTTTTCAGTTTTTTACATGTTTAGCTGAAAATTCTTCCAGACCGATACTTCTGAGTTACTGATAGTAGATCTACATAAAGACCACAAGTCAAATATAAGTGACAGTGAACTGAAGTGTTTTGATAATCGAGTATCACATAATCCGGTCAAAGAACACGCACTGAAAGACTACAGGCCACTGTGGATCAATAATGACGATGTAGAACCTCCTGAGGATTTCCGAACATTGGCAATATATGCTAATAGCAGTGATATACTTCGTCCAGGTTTGATGTTTCTGACAGCTATTATCAATTGGTATTACTAAAACTGTATGAAGTGTATGGAGAACAGTATCGTTCTAAATTTAAGGAATTTGTTTCATAATTCTATGATGGTCGCTAAAAATGGTTTGCTGGGCTGTTAAGAATACATGTCTCTAGGGGATGTGGTATTTCGATCGATTGTTTTGGGAAGTTACTTCTGTTAAAATAAATGTTAAATTACGGCCCGTACTACAGGACATATCTTTGCAGTTCGACCTTATATTCGAAGAAATATCGTTCAAGGAAGTTATTCAAATCAGGAACATTATCTCGATATACAGTTCCGCCTTCTGCGTGAAGATTTCGTTGCCCCCCTGCGGGACGGCATCTGCTTATGGAAACAGCAAAAAAGAAAATGTCTGGTATAAGAAATATAAATTAAATCAGCAACATTAGTAGCCTACTAAAAATTGAGCAAAAATCCTTTGTGTGAGAGTTAAAGTTAATGTATTTTACAGTAGAAAGAACTCATAGAATTATAGGAAGAAAAGCTGTTGGTTATATTCTCACTTTTAGGGACTTTTTTATCATACACAGTGGATCCAGTTGAAGATCTTGATCTAGTAATCATAAGAGGTGTTAGTGTGGAAGGCGCACAGTTGAAACGGAATACTGGAGAAATTATTCGTTACGTTACTTTCCAGGTTGAAATCATTGGCATTTGACCTCCAAACTAAATTGTGGATTCATATTTTCAAAACTGTTCATTGTATTCCCATCTCTGTTGGAAGAAAAATGGTAACCAACGGTAATTTTCAGCCAATCAACTCAGATAATCCTTGGAGTCAACGATTGAAGTTTGGACAGCTAGTAACTCTGTCAAGCGACGAATTCCAAAGTTTGCAGCTTTTGATATTTAATTTTTGCAATTTGATGGAAGGGATCAAAAAATCTTTTTATAAATTATCGTTATGAGCGCTTGTTACAAGTAAACAGATTTTATCATAATTCACTGTCCTTCGGTAAGTTTTCTCCGCTTTTCTTGCTTGTCAGAAATTAAGTAATTAGTATCCTGTTCTATAACTTTTTGTTAACTTAAATAATGCGATTTTCTATTAAGTTTTCAGATGAAGCTTTGCTTGCTACTATTGTTGAGAGAGATTCCGCTGATTTTTCGAAAGGGAAGTTGGGATTATGTTTCTTTGATGATCGTACGGTTTCAAGAGCCAAAATTTATACTTTAGTTGAATCAAGCTCTTATTATGAAATGTATCAGCATGTACTGGAATGTGTTAAGGTAGTGTTATTCTACTTGCTAAAAGTTAGCAAAGGTTTTATTTTAAAATTGTATTGAATTTCTAATAAGAATATCAAATATTACTTGTTCGGAATTTTCCACGGTCTCTTAAGCTCAAAATAAACCTGAGTGACAGGATTCAATGCTCTTTATTCGATGTATATGCTTGATTGTGAAAATTGCTTAATAACAGGGATTTACAGCGTTTTGATAACGACCATGAGATTCCATTTGCGCGTTATTTGCTTAAAGCTGAAACGGATGTTTTATTCCCTGCCTATCTAACTCAACAGATAGACGAGGATTCTTCGGATTCTTCCTCAGATTCTTTAAGCAGTGAATATACCGATTACAGTGGGTCTCAGTCTTTAATTAAAAGTAAATTTCATGTTATGGAATTTGTTGCATCTATGGAAATTTTATTATATATTATAGTTTTATGAAATTAAAAATTAGATGTTAAAAGATTGTGTCTCCTTTAAAACGAGATTAACCTTTAAAAAGAGTCTGGTTTATGTCTGCAGAAAGTTTTTTATATATTATAGTTTTCTAAATTTAATGAATAAATACAAATAAAAAAAGGTCATGTTATTTTGATGTAATTAATCAAATTTTAAAGCACCTTGTAGAAGCTGCGGTCGGTAAAGAAATAAGTATTTTTGGAATAAAATATTTGGTGGATAAATTAAAATATACATTTGACGGAGACAAAGTGCCATGTGGTTTGGACAACGCCCAACGAAATGCATTATGCCACGCTCTTACACATGAACTTACGCTGATCCAAGGACCTCCGGGCACAGGTTATCATTAATTTTTTTTCGTTTCTGCTCAGTCGTGTACCAATGTTCGTCACTAAAAAGGGACGGCAAATGAAAAATGAAACTTTACGATGATTCTCCGTGTATCTACCTGAGTACTTCCTAACTAAATTCTTAAAATAAAATACAGTTAGGGAATGAAAAGTGGCTTCATATTTTTATTTGGAAAATTAATAAAATTGCATGGAACGCGGGTACCTATCTACAAGCCCAAAAATAAAGAGCCCCCTTTTTGACTATATCTGGCTTAATGGAATATGCCGCGAAATTTGAAATTTCTAACTTATGTGAATAAGTCGGAGATTTTTGCGTAGCCAATGAGTGAAATGAATCAGATACCACCATGTCAATTCTATATTATATAACTGTTATTATTTATTTTCTTTTACTGTGGGAAGAGATTACTGAGATTTTGGGTAAATCAGCATTGATTTTTGCCATGCAGTAGATATTATAATTTCAGGAAAAACTTTTATTGGTCGTCTTATTGTGCGTATCTTGCTGGAAAATATAAATATGTGGAATCCTACCAGAGAAAATCCAATTCTGGTCGTATGTTTTACCAATCATGCTTTGGATCAGTTCTTGGATGGCATTTCCCTAGATTTATTGGAAGATGGACGTTACAGTAATAAGCTTCCGAATATTGTTAGAATGGGATCGCGTTGTAAAAGTGAAGGTTTACAGAAGTATGTTACATCGTATTTCATTTCAGCATTACAGGATTTAGAAGATCATATTTTTATTTTTCGGTTTTGCTGTAGGTGCAGTTTCGCACGTAAATTGTTTTGCAAAATTTGAGCTGAGAAAAGTAATTTCTACCATCCCAACCTTTCTAAAAAAAACTTCTACGTTACATAACAAAGTCAGCTGGCTTGAATTTCTGCATTTTTACATCTGTATTGCAACTACTAGATCATAGAAAGGATGAAACAGCTTATTATAGGTATACGAAACGACAAGTAATGGAAACACACGCTGATCTGATTTCAGATGTAGTGAAACATAAGGTTCTTCTTTGCAATTTTTTTATCTTTGCACCTGCATAAGTAACGGTTTGAAGAAGTTTCATTTTCATTGATTTCATAAGCTTATGACATTTTTAACCATGAAAATCATAGGCGAATCGAGTAATGTCGAAAAGAATACATTTATTGGAAATGATTCGGTCTCAAGTTGCTGTTTTGGCGCTCCGTAAGAAGGAGATTCTATCTTTTGAGCATGTTCAGAAAGCAATGTTGCCAAAGCACATCCGACAGTTTAAATGGCAACGGTCCGTTTGTGAAAAGAAATGTTCAGTTAGTATTTGAAATATTTTGTAGTATGAATTGAGTTTAGGTCTTCTCATTGCTGTTTTGGATTTTTCTACACTTATTTCATAGGTATAAAATAAAAAATTTCAACTTCAGTTTTTTTTTTTTTTTTTTGTGGTAGGATTTGTTAACATTAAAGTACGACAAATGTTGAATTTAAGATCTTAACACTTTCATTTCAGGCAGATGAAGTGTTCGGCAGATGGCTTCTGGAAGGCGATATCGGCAAAGAGGAATATGTCGGTGGAGAAAATAACGTCACTGACAGAATCATTGATTCTAAAAAAGTTCAAATAGAATGCATGTTAGATAAACTAAATAAACGACTAAGATTATCGGCTGCCGGGATAAAATAAAATTTATCCTCTATCTTTAACTATTTGCACAATATTATTAGAAGTTTTTGTTATTAAAAATGGTCTGTAGGTTTTTGGAAATGAGAATCCAGATGTAAAGGTTGTGTGGTCCATGGATGAAACACTGTTTAAGGAAAAAATCGAANNATTAAAAAAAAAATCGAACAAAAAAAAATGACTGAATCGGTCCCGGGAGAGGACGAGTGGTTGATTTGGAAAGAAATACAGGTTTATTTTCCATGATGTAATTATATAAATCAAAAATTATATTCTAGACAAGAATTTTAAAAAGTCGTTTTTTTCTTCAGTAGCTATTTTTCGACATTTGAGGAGAAAATGATGAAAACTCTTGTCTTTTGTGCATTTTTTCGCAGGTCCACAGTTATGCTTATTGTTGAACAACGGATTAATGTACAAAACTGAATCATCTTATTGTTTATTTCAAGAAAAATTGCTTTAACATAATTTAATGTATACAAGAGATATTGTAGAAGTCCACAGAACTGACTCTGGAATTTTCAGCAGCGTATACTTAGGGCTAATCCAGATGTAGATGACTATTATCATGCTGGTGAGTGGGATCTTAATAAAGATCCTAATGCGACTGCCATCAAACCAGTCACAATATTCTCAGATAAAATATTCACTGAATCGAAACAGGTAATTTTAATAATTGGTAGGTCTCTTGCAGCCATTAATTAATTAGCAAACATTAAATATTTTTTAATGTTACTTTTTGATCTCCAAAAATAAGACCGCATTTTCTTATTTCAGGTAAAATACAGCACTGGGCTTATTGGAAGCCTAGAGGATGTGAAGGCCAATATACTAAAAGTTATTTTCATTTCTGTTTCATTTTTCTCATTGATTTTTTGAAATTTACATTTCGGCCAAAGGAATTCATCCTTTCACGAACTATCTGCTTCCAGTACTTTCTTTCTAATCTACGTACTTTATGACTTTAATTTATGGATTATTATCTATTGTATTCAACTTATCTTTGTTTGCTAAGATTTGCAGAGTTCTCCTCTGACTATAGAAGAAGCTTCGTCTATTAAAAACCTGGAAACTTTACATAGACACCGCCGGTGGTCATTGTACATGCACTGGATCAATAAGCTGAAGATTATTGTGAGCAAGAGACTGGATTTTTTGCTAAGGAACTATCAGTCTGTTATGGAAGATATTAAGGAAGAATTCCATCATCTGGATGAAATTGTTCTGCGAAAAGCCTTGGTCTGTTTTTTCTATTTTATCATATTATCCAAAATGTTAACTTCAAAAGGCTGCTGCCCTTTGAAGAATTTTATTTCCATATTCGTCTCTTTGTCTGTTCTTTTGCCAAATTATTGACTGGTGACGCTTTCAGTTTTAAACATGTTTAAATTAAGAAGGAATACTTTCTGGAAATGTGAACGTTTCAGAAATTCTCTCTAGTTCCATTATGCTTTGTAAGTTTTGTGATCTGTGGCTTCATTTTGTTTGGATTGCAGGTTATTGGTGCAACTACGACTTGCGCTGCGAAAATAAGACCGTTTTTGAATCAGCTTCGTTGTCCTATTGTAATAGTGGAAGAAGCAGCAGAAGTACTGGAAGCTCATGTTTTGACAAGCATTACAGATAAATGTCAACATGCTATTCTAATCGGAGATCATCAGCAACTGCGACCAAATCCTGGTTGCATTTGAGTCTTCTTTACTAATTTTACACACATATGGTAGGGTGGGTGAAGTATGCCAAGTTGACATCATTTGGGGGTGATTTATGGTATATTTCGTTTAATTCCTTCTCAATTCATAAATGAAAAAATGGATAGAACTTTAAAAAAAAAAAACGAGCATTTGTAATTCAGTTGGTACTTTATATTACCTTCTTTCATTAGATCTTTTAGTATAATTATTCAAGTTTCACGTCGTTTATAGCTAGCTGATTCACAGAATTAATTTTTGTTTTGATTTTTGCGTGTTTATGACCAATGAGCCGGGCAACTACTTCAGCAGTATTCACTCTCGCTCGTGAGTACAATTTGGATATATCGTTGTTCGAAAGATTGATTAAAAATAATTTCCCATGTGCAGTATTGGAAAAACAGCATCGTATGGCTCCTGTTATATCAAATACAATCATGCCGTTGTTTTATCCCTTAATGGAGAATGGCGACAATGTTTCCAATTATCCAGATATGAAAGATAAGATACTTTTTGTAGTTTCTGAATTATTGTTAAAAGATATGAGTTTAGGTAGCAAGTGAGTCCAGGAAAGTATTTCTTTATAAAATGTGTTCAGAGTGAAATAAGGAGACTACCATAAACTCAGATTTTCCTGATTTTTCAATTTCTTCCATTCCTTTCAGGATGTCGGAAAAATTTGTATTTCATTAGTCACCTTAACGAGGAAGATATGCTTTTTTCCACTTCACACAGAAATTCATTTGAAGGCGATTTTATGGTCAATTTAGCTACCTATTTTGTTCAGCAAGGCTATACATCTTCACAAGTCTGTATACTTGCTCTTTTTATTTTTTATTTTTTCAAAATAGGGAACCAATGAAAACTAGCATATGTACTAACTTCTTTCTGCATAAAAAACCAAATGCCATTTAGCTGAAGGTAGCCTATTATTTTTATTTCAGATTACCTTATTGTGTACCTACACAGCGCAAACAAATTATGTAAAAACAAAAATAGCATTAAAATTCAACTATGGAAGCCCTCCTTTGGTTGAAACTGTCGACAATTATCAAGGCCAAGAGAATGATATAATCATCCTATCACTTGTACGTTCAAAACCGAGTAATAGCATCGGTTTTCTTGGGGTATCTTTTAATTTTTTGAATTATTTGACGATCAGTTTCTAAATTTCATATTTTTATATCAACTTGAACGGGGAAATAAACTAAAATTTCACTGTTTAGGTTTCAAATCGAGTATGTGTGGCTTTATCACGCTCCAAACTTGGTCTCTATGTGATAGGCAATATGAACTTCCTTAGATCTAAGTCACACCTTTGGCATCGCTTATACCTCTCTTTAGCAGATGCTGGTTGTATTGGCGATAGCTTTCCAGCGTTCTGCATGCAGCACAATGTTACGCAGGTAATTAATTAGAAACGCAGTTCTAATGAACTTTTTGCAAATCAAGAAATTTTGAACTTAGTTTTAGCTAATTCAGAAAAATTCGAGTTTTCCTTCAGCTTATTCATGACGCCAGTGAATTTCTGACAAAAACACCTGAAGGTGGTTGTTATTTTCCCTGTGATTTTGTACGAGCGTGTAGTCACATCTGTGGTCAACCTTGTCACCGGTATGCTGACTTTTGTTGCTCATTTTTATTTCTTGAAGGGACAATCAGAATTTCAAAGTTTATTTAGGCGTGTTTGCTGCTTTAACAGTGTTTCTATGCCATTGGTAATTATATTTATGATAATCCTAAACTAAATGTCTCAGGGAAAGTACTATGAAATCTAAAAAGGGAGGAGTGGAAATACTAGAATTCGAACTAAGAATGAGTCTACAGAGAGGAAAAAACCGAAATGAAGAGTTTAATTAGTAAAAATAACGAATTTAGGACAGATCCAGAGCATGAAAAAATGTGCACTCACCCCTGTCTAAAAACTTGCTCGACAGCGTTTCGGCATCCCTGTTCAAGATTATGCGGTGAAGTATGCTTTTTCTTTAATTTTCCAAACAGGAATAAATTGAGCCATGATTTATACATGTATCAGTTTTTACGTATCATCTATTCTGAATTTGTTTCGCACGAAGAAATTCATATAAATTCGTTAATTAATTTTAATAAGTAGAACGTGATTTGTCATGATTATAACGTCTTTTTGTGAAATTTTCCACTTTATATGATTTTCTAAAAAATGTTATTTGACTCCTTATAAATTGTAAACTATAAGTCGTTAGATTGATTGACAAATTTAAAAAATGTATTTTTAGTCTTGTGGCCCTTGCCAGTCGTTCGAGAGCAAAACTTTTCCATGTGGACACACAACCGACACTATTTGTCATCTGTTTGAAAAAGCAGTGTGTCAGCAAGAATGCCAGAAAAAGTTACCATGTGGCTTTCAATGTGTGAAAAAGTGTAACGAACAGTGCAAATGCTCACATGTGAGTATACATTAACCATTTATTGACATTTCTACTGAAATAGTCTGCATCGCAATAAATCATCTTCTGAAAAATTTCTTTTGATATAACTGAATACACAAACAATATTGGTGTAAGAAAAATCCAAAAGAAAAATTTTTTTTCCAGAATATCTTATTGTTATGTGGACATACTGCTACGGCTTCTTGTTCTGAAAATGAAACAAAGTGCGTCGTTGAAGTAGAAAAAAGATTTGCTGAATGTGGCCATTGCTGGATGGTACCATGTTATAATTACGCAAATGCGCTTTGCGGTGAGAAGTGTGAGCAAACTCTGCCGTGTGGTCATCGTTGTCAATCGTTGTGTGGGAACTGTGCATTGAGTCAGTTGTTACTTCGAAAATATATATTTTTGTGCTCCTTTTATTTTTCGCACTGTAGAATATTGCACTTTTTTATCACTTTCTGCTTTTTCATTTTCTTGCCTTAGGATAAATGACTCTTCGTTCATTCATTTTGTTTTCTCCCTTTTTTTCACTTTTATCTTAATAGAGATCAGAAATTAGTTTAATGATATCGACTCTTATCTGATTAAGAATACTGCATTCGAAATACCATTTTCGCCTCCTATTAGATTAATATACTAAAATTAGGAATATGGGGTTTTAGTAACTCACAATTCATTACAGATGGTTGCGCTAGTTGTGTTTCACTTTGTAAGAAACGACTTCCTTGTGGCCATTGTTGTTTGCGCTTATGTGGAACACCTTGTGAGCCTTGTTTAGCCCCTTGTTCAAATCAGTGCGGACATTCATATTGCGGCCAACAGTTTGATGTTCTTGAGGTTGGGACCACCTGTTTTGCATTTTTCTTTTAGATTTTAGTCAATAGTATTATTTGAAGCATTATATAACACACTACTATTTTTCTGTAAAATTCTGTACCGTAAATTTCAAACTTGAAATAACAACATCTTCCATCAGCACATTGCAGGAGCAAAGAGCACGATGTAGCGATTTTTGCAGCTTTTGTGTGCAGCGTTGCATGAACGGCTGCAAACATCAGGAATGTCAGTTGCAGTGCTGGCAAGTGTGCAACATTAGTCCTTGCAGTTTTTCTTGTGACAAGAAATTGAAATGTGGACATACATGTTCCAGTCTGTGTGGTGAAGTTTGTCCAGGTAATATCTTCTTACTGAGTATATTAAAATTGATGTGTTGGAGTTTGAAAATTTCGACTCTTGTTTGTGAAAGAACTACGATTGACATGATATTTTACCTTCTAGTAACACGAGAAATAATCTGAAAATAATTATTTAAAATGAAAGTGATTGTTTTCGTTACAGATATTTGTGCTGTATGCCACGGAATAACTGTTCCCATTTTGCAGTTTCAAGGATGTAAGTGTGTCGTTAATGTCCGGGTTAGTTTAGAAACCTGCCAACTTACCGTTTGAGAAAAGTTGCTTTAGAAATCTAAATATGTAATTTCAAAATTGAAAAATTTATATCTTGAGACTTCTTGGTGGTGAAATTTTGTTTCATTATTCTTGTGTGTCACTTTATAACCATAAGGTGAACATGATTTTAAGGAGGCCGATCTTCATATGCAGGAACAAACATCAAAAAATGAGCAGTATACATGTCCAAAATGTTCTTGCAAGCTCCCCATTTACAGTTGTTTTCGATATGCAAGGGAATTGAAAGAAAAAGCTATTTACAATGAAAGAGTACATTTTATGTCTTAATAATTTTGATTTTTTAATCTTTTTGCTTGGCAGAAAGGTTAAAGAAGTTCTTATCCACCATACCATACTTCATGATTTATTAGTAGAATTTCCAAACATATTATTCTTCAGATTTCATACAAGATTCAATTTGAATTTCTATTTCAGATGAAATTCTCAAAATTATTATCTGGCGATTTGTTTACTGATTTGCAATACGGTATTTTGAAGCAAGTTGAAGATGATCTGGTAAAAATCATGAGAATAAATGGAAGAAAAAAGGTTTGATGACATTTTTTGTGGTTTATGGAATAACTATTTAGTTTTATTCATTAAAAGCATTTTCTAGGATGTTGTTGTGTTGGAGCTAGCCAGAGTATTACGGCTTGTTACAGCACGACTTAGTACGGAGTTTTACAATAATTCAGGCATCGTGAAGTGGCAATTAATGGTAAAGTAAGATTTTTTCGATACAGTGTTTTCACAATTTACAATTTACTCCTTTATGCCCATGATAGTTACCAAATATTTCTACTGCTGTTTAGTTTATTTTTATAGTATGTTATCGGATATGTGCCGATTAGCTATATATATTATTACTGAAAAATTTACTCCTATTCCAAAAAAGCTCTGCAACTTACGCAAATTTTTTATGGATTCTCTTGGGACAGCAGATAACATCTGCCGCTTGTTGGTAATGCAGCTACTTTTTTTTTTTAAATTCAGTTATTTAATAGTAATTCTTTTTTTCCTTTTTACTATTAGAATATAGTAAATTCTTTGCTGAAAGTTTAGAATGTAACAGTGGTTTTAATTCTTTTGATTGTTGACAAAACTGTTTACTTTTTAATTCTTTTGATTGTTGACAAAACTGTTTACTTTTTTCAAGGAAGTGGATCTTCTCAATTTAGTATTGTTTGGGAACTTGCTAGAACGAGATTCACCTTCGGTGTTAGAAATACCGATAGCAAATGGATTACGGAAAATCTCTATCAAATATATGGTAGGTCGCAGTGTTAATTCTGCGATTTTGTCTTGTTTTAATTAGGCCTCACTTCTCCATGATTTCATCAAATATATATTTTAACTGTGTATCTCAGTCCCACGACTTTTTTGCCGGAGAAAAAGTTGGATTTGTGAAATTACAATCAAACCGAGACGGAATGTAGCTTAAAAAATGATGTAGTACAACGTAAGGTTCTCAAAAAGAAGATATTGTGATTGTTTCAAGTGTCCATTATGTAAAATGCAAAATTTTAGCTTGGACGTCTTGCGAATGAATCTGTTAGGAAACTGAAAGATCTGAATGAATCACAACTAAATAGTTTGCTGGGAGTAACAATTGAGGCGTTGACCTGGTCTAGTGATGCGAAGCAGAAAGAAGCATCTAGTAAGTTCTTTTTTGTTTCTGCTTTTTCATCTAAACAGCATTGTCCACCGGCTAATCAGCTTTAAATAAGCGTTTTTATGCTGGGTTGTTGATTTTTCATTTCACCTGTAGAAATCTTTTTTCAGTTCGGTTTGTGAAGTATTATCGTGATCTGTACGAAGCTTTTAACATGCAGCATATGGTAGTTGGTGATTTACAGTGTATGAATTTTTCTTATTGAAGTGAATTATATATTGGAATTGCCTAATGCAGTATATCAGTACCTTTAATAAAATTGCAAGCATATATTCACTGATATGCATGATCCTTAAATCTAATGCATTGTTTTTGTTGTTCTGTTCATACTTTCAGATCATTGTACGAGACTGATTTTTACAAGCTCACTATTCTTGTAAGTGATATGAACTGTTTATGAGAAATTTAATAAATTGTGCAAAAGTAGTTGAATATGAAGCCGCTTTTATTGATAGTGACATCACTGCACATATGACTGATCTTTAATGAATAGAATTATTCTAATCAGAAATGTAATGTCAGAAAAAGGAAGAAAGTGCAGGTCTCTCCGATCAATATCAAATCTTAATATCTTTTCAATAATCCTAGTAACATGAAACCATTATTTTAAAAGAGATTGTGATGATCAATATTAGAAGTATAAGATGCGTAAAATAGGCCACAAACGTTCCAGATTAATGCTAACATTTTTAAAAAAAGGGCTTCTGCAGATGAAGGAGTTTCGATTCTGAATTGATATTTTTTAAAAAATAATGACATTGCTGTAGCAGTGTAAGGCATCTGTTCCCAATGGTTTGATCTTCAATTATTTGATATTTGGAAAATTGTCGCTTGTGATACTTTATGCCTCTGTGCAGTTATGGAAAGGATGTAGTTTTAATTGCCTACTTTACGAAATAATTATAAAAAAGGAAGGGTGTTCGCGACAAATTATGTTATGGTTATGGCTACGGATATTCACCAGTAGTTGTAATTTATAAGAGGAACAGTAATGATGAAGTTACCTGGGAAGATACGAAGAGGTGTAAGGTGTAAGCTTTACGCTGCATTTGGATTGGCCTGTGGAAGAAGTGTCTCAAAAGAACAGAGATAAAATTAAAGACGAGACGCGCCAAAGCTCTCGGTATAGTGTTACAATATTTATTAACGTTGATGTTGAGATACTTGTTGCACAATGGTCACGCTTAGTGAACACTTCTATATCCAGGTGTGTCTAAGAGTCGACGTTGTGTTGGTTGGAAGGTGTATTTGGTTTATTGTTTTGGAATGTTGAGTGTGGGGAAGGTTGGGGGGGGGGGGGGGTAAGAAGGAAAAGGTCGCTAACGGGACGCAGTAACTGACACGGTATTCCAAGGGAAGACAA
>PQVD01000759.1:0-75769 GCA_003012265.1 Setaria equina | reverse complement strand
ATATATAAATTACTGTAATATATATATCACAGTAATTTCAAATTGTTATTCGAAAAATTCTAGAAAGTTCGACTCGGGAAAAAAGGATCATTAAAATACACAATGTAAAGATCAATCGTAAGATAGTTCAAGATGATCATTTGTTCTGTAAAAACCGAACATTTCATGAAAAAAACATTTTTCGGCGATTTTGTTTTTGAGTTTTGTGGAAATTTACCAAGATAAATGGTACTTTAAACATATTTACAGAGACATTGAGTGAATGTTGTGAACTTTCTCAGCTATGGTTTCGTGAATTTTATCTAGAAATGACAATGGGACGGCGAATTCAGTTTCCTATTGATATGTCTATGCCATGGATTTTAACCGATTACATACTGACAAATCAGGATCCTGCTTTAATTGAGTACTGTTTTCTGAAGCGTTTATACCACATTTAATTATTTTTTCTTTATTTTGGTAGGCAACACAGTTGTCGCTTGAAAACAGTATTTTGTGTAATATGACTCAAAATGCTTCAAATTATTAAGCTTAAAGTATCATTAATTATCTTTTTTTCCTGTTTCATCTGTAATTTACCATGTGCCTAATGAAATCTGCCAAAATACTAAAAATTTTTACAATCGAGAAAAGTGAGAGGAAGCATACCATTCATTCCCTGCCTAATTCTAATTTCAGATGTATCTTTTACCAACTTGATTTATATAACGATGCTGCTGATTATGCGTTGAAGAAATTCAAAAAACAGTTTTTGTATGACGAAGTTGAAGCTGAAGTGAATTTATGTTTTGATCAGTTTGTTTTCAAAGTGAGCGATGCCGTTTTCACCTACTACAAGCAACTTGCTTCGAAGTAAATTTCGTTTCCTTTTTCGCGTTTTATTCTTTCATTTGTCGTCTGTTTATTGATATGTTAATATTGCTGTGTTCACTATTCATACTTTAGTCATTAATCAGCTCTATGCGATAAAATGGAATGTTCAAGAATAATCCATAGTTTAATGTAACACTTCTTCCAATAGTAGTACAACTGCAGTGTGGTAGTAATTATACATAGTTTTCACTTACTGATTAGTCTTTTTAATTGTTTTTAACGAGATCTCGATATGTCTAGTCTCCGACTGTCAGCAATCTCTATTTGCCTGCTTTCATCTTTTCGAATAAGCTGTTAAGCGTTTTGGTAACATGCTAAACAACGCTTTGTCAACGTGTACTTCCTGGGATGTGCTTAACAACCAAATTTAATGAAGTAGGCAGTAAAAAGAAGTCACGGATTAGTATTGTGCCTGAAAAGATGTATTTGCGTTGCAAATTGATGTGACTCACATCCTGCAAGTTTTGTTCACTTCTGTACAGCTCTTCAAGAAGTTAATAATTGGTATTGTGCTATCTAGTCAGGAAGTGACATAATGGAGTATTTTTCATCACTTTTCGATTATTACCAATTGAGGAATATTCAGCATGTTGCTCGACAAACGTTTCAAAGCAGACTGTCAGGCACTAGGGATAACGATTCGCGCACCACCTCATTATCGATACGAAACTTTACTTTGTCAGCGGCATGTTCAGGTAAAGGTTAATTCGAAGTTGTATTTAATTTAGCAACTTTGAATAAATTCTAAACTCTCTCTCTTGTCATGCTTTACAGGTGATAATATGTGTCTTTTCTAAATTAGTGAGTTTCAGACCAAAGTGTCAATTTTCTCGAAATGACAAAATTTAATAACCGGTAATTCAGCTTCTGGGGCGCTCAATTGATGTGAATCGTTTAGTAAGCCAGAGGATCAACACAGCCATTATTCGAGCTCTGGATGTTGCCATTTCAAAGTTCGAATCTGAAGAATTATCTTCTGCTGTTGTGCGTCGTTTAAATTTATGTAAAAGAACTTTAATATGATTGAGCAGTGGATATTCACGAAAATTCACCAAAGATGTAATTGTTGCGATTGTGGTTTTTCTCAGTACCATGGGAAACGGCACACTGGAGTTTGCACAACATGGAGTACTATCAACTGCTCGTTGTCAAAACATTTTAGATGTCAAAGAAATGTTTGCCATATTATAATATTAACAGTTTAAGGAACTGGATAGCTTACTGGAAACGAACCGCTTGTGCCATCGTCTTTTAAATGAGCAGCTCGGCTCGTTATCTGATTTCAGTGAACTTTTGTGCGAAGCAAATCATAGTGTTTCGGCACCGTATGGACGTATCACCTTGCACGTCTTTTGGGAATTGAATTATGATTTGATACCGAATTTCTGTTATAATGGCTCTACGCGCAGGTGAGTGTTTTTGTAACTTGGTAGAAAATGAATCCAAAATTTAATATTTAGTGTATATTAAACACAGATACCTATGTCTAAAGAGCATCAGTCTCGCCAAATATAATACAAGTATCTGTGTACTGCCTCGATAGAAGTTGATATATTTTTGAAATAATGATACGAGCAGAAATGTGGTGGCGGAAGTTAAGGAATAATATAATAAGGAATAATAATAAAAGATCAGTAAATCACTACCAAAATACCAGGATTGGTCAATGGGGAAAAGAGAAAAGTGGAGAAAAAATAATATAAAATTGCAATTGTAAAACACTAAATGTATTGATTTTAATTTTAGTTTTGAACCAACATGTTTTGAATTTATGGTATATGCTTTGCCATTTCATAAACATTTAGATTTGTTCGGTCACCAGTGAAAGACCCAAAACACAAGGTTCCACAGCGAGAACGCCCTCCATCAGCTGCTGTACACTATTTCTGGGGTTCAAAAGTACATCTTTGTATTACTGATTTTTATATTTTTTGGAATTACAATACATTTTGTTATTTATCATGAATTATTTTTTCCTTTTTATTGTTTTCCAGTCACTACATGCTGCATTTACAAATTTGTACTCACTGTACGGTGGATTCATTGGATTGCCACATTTGAAGTAGGCGTCAAACTTATTTTTAATTTATTTTAACTTTTCTACGTATTGCTATCCTGCAAGTAATACAAAATTAAAAATTTTGGCTCCCAAGCTTTTCTTCTTGTAGACCAAATATAATGATGGTTGTAATAACTTTGTAAATTTTTAAGAAATTAATGCTTTTTCAGAGCAGTGGCTCGTTTATTGGGTTATCAAGGAATAGCAATTATTTTGGAAGAACTAATAAAAATTGTACGAAGTTTGGTATGCATTTCAGAACGCTTAATTTATATCCATAAATGAGTTTATTATCATTTATCAAGATAATGAAAGAAATTCCTTGCTTTACAGATAAACGGCCCGTTACGTGGTCATGTACGATCTCTTTTCAATTTAATGCCGAAAGTGTGCAAATTACCAAGATTTGACTATGGTTCACCTGGTATGTAGGATTTATTTAGAAGTGAATTTAATATATTATATATGTTTTTTGGAAATCTTGAAAGTCTGTTGAAAAAATGAGGGTCTTTTGCAGCTGTGTTGGAATATTACATTGCACATTTGACTAATGTTGGCCGCTATACCGAACTTAAAAGAGATGTGTGTCAAGTAAGTTTGAGAATCCTTTTCTGCTTTAGAATTTAAAATCAAGATTTTGTAATTTTGAATACAGACGCTTCTTCTTGACTTCAGAGTGCGTTGCTAAGAAAAAGTTTTCTTTTTTGCTTTCAAATTGGGCATATAGTTTCTCAAGCAGGATTTTTTAGGTCTTTCGTGAACTTGGCAACATAATTGTTTTCTGCTTACAATTAGAATTAGCTTTGGCACAAGAAGAAGTTATGGATTTATTGACAGCTGCACCATTTACAAACGTTATTCCACGTCCACCAGCAAAAAGTATTTTTCTTAGATTTTACTAGACAATACCTCGAGTTTTATCGATGTTTAAAGCTGCTGTCTTCTACTTTTCTGAGAGGATTTTCTTAATTACAGTATGGAATCTGTATTATTGTGTTGCAATAATTGCTACAGAATGAAGAATATTTTATGTAACATGTGAGCCAAAAATTTAAATTTTCTGCTGACATATCAAATTATTCAGAGGTCAAAAAACTCAATCAAAAAGTGTTGTTACTAAAAAATTTTTGAAGAGATTGAAGAACAGGAATTGAAAATGAAGCAACTGGAGCAGAAATATGCTCGCATTCAAATTTCCGCTGTTGTTGAGCAAATTGGTGACGAAAAGGTTAATAATAGTTATAACTTTTTCATTTTATGTAGGCTCTTTAATTCTCTTCTAATACATCCTTGTATAATCTTTGTTAATTTTTTTTTTGTGCAGTTTAAAAGTTTAGTGTTAGCTTCAAGCATTATAGTTTGTGAAAATTTTATAAATTTAAAAACTGTATACGTCGATTTTTGTTCCTGATGCGATTAACTGAGGATGAAATTAAAGAAAATAATTTTACATTTTATAGCAGAAAGCTATTTCACGAGAAGCGGAATTGTTGACGAAGGAAAGACTTTGCTGCGGACTGAATATTTTTGAGATGTTCATTTTGAAACTTAGAGAGATATTATCGGTAGATACTGTTTGGACTGGTGGTTTCCCGAGCAATGGGGTTTGTTTTTTGTGTACTTAGTACAGTTATTTACCCTGACTTTCATACGGCTAGAAATTTTTGATTTTAATGAGGAAAATTTCTACTGTTGCAGAACTTTTTTCCTCTTCTTTTGAAAGCTGTCTGTCTATGACAATTCTCTCTTTCGTAAATTTGTGTTTTGATAAAAAGATTATGATTTAGGTGATGTGGTTAGATGAATGCGTAGAATTTCATCGTTTATGGTCAGCGCTTCAATTTTTCTTTTGTCAGCCACCACTTTCTGGGCAGGAAGGCTTGAACTCATCAACTGAACCACTGATCGAGTAAGTTGTTCATTTATTTGCTATTTTTCATTTTTTTTCTTTCACACAGAAGTTTAGAATCTAGGTGAGATTATATTCATTTCTGAATTTTTGATTCCAATAAGAAAACTTTTGCTAGTATTGGCAAAATTTATTCTTTCCTATTTTGGAAATCAAGAAAAATTGGAACCTTTTTAAGAAAATTCTGCTACAATCGGTTCAAATCCTCTTGGTGTAACTTTAAAATTCAAAGTTAAAGCTTTATATTACGCAAAAACTGTATAAATTTAAAGAAACATGTATTTCGATTTTTGTTTCCGCTGCATTTAATTGAAGAGCAAAATTAAGAAGATAATCTTACACCTTGAAGCTGGAAGTTATTTCACTAGAAATAGAACTGTTGAAGGAAGAATTTTGCCGCTTATTGAGTATTTTCGAGTTGTTCATTTTGAAAATTAAAGAGATATCGGTAGATACTTTTTGAACTGACGGAAAACCGTAAGTCTAAACGGTTAGATTTATTCATCGTTATCACATTGGAAATATTGTTCGTAAATAGTCTCTATTTTCAAAGCTACAGCATTTACAGAGCTGTGTTTGGTGATGGGTTGCATTGGGCTGGTTGCGCAATAATCGCTATACTGAATCAGTATCGCCGGTTTGAAGTTCTTGATTTCAGCTACCATCTTTTAAGGGTTCATCGTGCCGATGGGAAAGATGACATCGTTCATGGCATTGTAAGTATTTAATCACCTAGTAGTTTTTATCTAGCATCTTATCCATTGTTTTACTGCATAATACATTATATTTTCGAGCGAGATGAGCTAATAAATCTATGCTTGAAATACGAATTGTAGAAACTTTCTCGAATGGTCGAGAGGATCCGTCGATTCCAGTTGTTGAATAATCAGATCTTCGGAGTGTTGCATAATTATCTTCATCCAGTGGGCGAAAATGGCGAGGAAATATTGGAGGAGCAAATCCGTGAATTCGCGCCACCTGTCCATCATTCTCTCTTACGCAACTTTCTTTCTGGTGATTAGATTTTGAAATACGTGAATTTGTTTAATTACTGACTTTACCTTATTTCAAAGCTGCGCATTTGTATTAAAATTCTTCCAGTTTACTTGTCAGGTGCATTTATTTTTCAAACATTATTTCAAACGTTATTAGAGACGTTCCTGTAGTACTACATAAGATGGTTCTCGCTCTTATAGGAAAGAAATAAAATACATATTCTTCATATGTTTGATATGGATGTGCGGATTTTAATTCTAGTTTTGAAAGTAACATCATCTATGTTCCATTGCGTGGTTGAACTTTTCATGACTTCAGCTTCTTTTTATCCTCCCTCATATCTAGATAAACTTAACTATTTTGATGCCATATTCTGCTTTCAGAAACTTCTTGTTAAATTATTTCACAGATCATCCTGATAGGTCCTTCTTGATGACATCTGATCATCTGCAATATGAAAAAAATTAAGTCTGGGTGTAACCATTCTTGACGATAGATTAAAGTTTTATACTTGTGTATATGTGTAACCTATTCCTTTCCTAATGCTTGGTGATATGAAGGTGGATTAAGAACAAAAATTTAGAAACTTGATGCCAGACTAGTGATTACGGAAAGATCGATGAAATATAGATCCTTTTCGATTGTACAAATTTTTTTCATTTTCAGATGCGACGAACGTGTTCTTAAACTTTCCTTAAGCCTATTATAAAAATAAATAAAATTTTAAGTTTCTTCCATGTTTTTGATGTTAATAAAATTTTAAGTTTCTTCCATGTTTTTTGATAAACTTGTCACTACTATGCCGATACTGTTCTGATTAATTAAATGAATTGTGATACCAATAACATTCTAATTATGTCTATTAAATTAGTTTTAGTTGGTATGAATATCCTTAGTCTTACTACTAAGCAGGATTTTTTACGTTAAACTATTGAAGTAGTCATGTCGAATTCGGATTGAAACATTTACTTGTTAGTGTGCTTAATCAGAACAATGATTTATTTCCTTACTCATCACACTGTGAAAAAGTTCGAAGAAAGTTGGCTGAACTTTAGGTGTCATCACCTAATAATAATAGATGGTGGAGTACGTTTTAGCAAATTAGGTGTGTCAAGTATCACCGTAGCACTATTGATATTTAAGTTAACCTAAAATATTTGCATGATCTTCTGACTTCAAGCACTCAGTATTGGTATTTGTTATTTTGAAGTTTAATTTAACGTCAATCCTTCTAGAAATGCTAGAAGGAATTACTGCCAGGCTATCTACTTTCTGTTCGATCTTTCCCTTTTCTTTCAAGATTGAGTCATCGCTCCCAGATTTGAAAAAAAAAAAACAATGCACCCTTTGAGTGTAAAATCTGGAAGTGGGAGAGTTTATAGCTCATTTCAAATTGAGGCCTTCTTATCACTCGACAAATGTGAAGAAATTGCTGATTCCTGAAAACTCAAGGAAGCGGTATGAAGTTTGCCAAAAAAAAATTTTGGGGAACGACATTTAACTCCAATCATATTTTTGTAAATTAAAACGCAAACTACTGCAACATTGAAATTGCTAGGTTATCCCTTTTCAAAATGGTCATATAAATTCAATAAAACCGTAGGCTGAATAAAGTTGCATTGCTGTAAAAGAAATAGATTTCTTTATGACTAATTTATCTGTTTTCCTGAGAAATTTACCTCTTCTTGGGCAATTTGTTTATGGGAAAAAGAACCAAGAAGTAAGTTGCAGCTACTTTTTATTGAAACAAGTGTACGACATTATGGTCATTTTTTATTTTGTAATTTCAAATCTCAACTGAATTTAAATCCACTTGCTATATTAACCAACACGGAGATTCTGGGGTTTTTTAGAAAGATTAATTGGAAGAACAGAAAATAAAGTTAAGGATGCTACTGATGGCGGATTTATGAATTCATAGAAAAGTCAACAGCAGTCATCCATTAAAATATCCGACGAATATTTCGCGGCATTTGGTACCAAACGAACAAGCTGACCCAGCAACGACAAATAAGCTGCTGATCGGATTTCTTGAGACATCAGCCAGGGCGATAAATCCCTGGGAAAATCACTTTTGTACCATCTTTCGAATAAGTTTTGATTTTATGTTTGCTGCACTGGGTAAGACAAGGCAATCAAGTCTAAATTTGCCATGAATTATTTGGTTTCCAACACAAGAAATTCCAATATATAACCCCGATTTCAAGCACCGAAGTATTTTATAGGAAAGATTATTCCAAAACGACAAATCCCCAGGAAGATTACTGTTTTGTCACCTTTCGAATAAATTTTGATTTCATGTTCCATGGAGATTTACTGCTTTAGCTAATGCTTCAAAATATCGCTGCTGAGAACCAGAGTATCAAACTCTCCTTACTTTTTCCCTAACAATTTTTTTTTTTTTTTTTCTAATACAGTGACTGCAATTTAATAACGACCAATTTGTACATTTCGACATGTGAAATTTATGAGTTAACGCAACAAAGAATAAAAAAATGACAACCAAAAGAACAACTGTAAAAGTAAGTTTAAAAAAAGGAATATACAAGGAAAGCATGTTTCAAAAACTTTGAGTCCGCTAATTTAAACTAGAGACCTGAAATTAAAAAATAGAGGATAAAGGCAACCACTTACATGTTAATGATCAACAAACACCATAGAAAGAGTTCACAAAATTCAAAAGGCAAAAATTGAAGTTGCTTATTTAACTTAACATAGCGAGATCAACAAAGTATCTATCCCTGAGAAGAGGGATGACACTACAACAATAAAGTAAAGGAATGAGGAAGGGACAAAGTGGAAGATCCAAATAGTAATATTACTCAAATTTATCAATCTTTTTCAGCCTAGCAATTAATATCTACGATAGAAAACATGATTTTCCTGAAAAATTAATGAATCTGAACAGATATTTTGAAATTTCGAAACAAAAGGCGCACTGCCAAGTCACATTTTAACAATAACCTTTTAGAGATAAGTAAAATTTCCTGCGACGGATTTGAAACGCACATTTGAATTATTAAAATTCATCCCCATTTTTCCAAATCTTAAAAAATAAAAAGTTATACTGATCCCCAAATATTACGATCTCATATTTCAATTTAGGCTATGAGAAAAAGCAAGTAAAGATTCAGAGGGCGAGAAAATGAAAACAAGAGAAACGTCTGAAAGGATCCTTTTCAGCTGGTTTCAACGGAGAAAAAAGTAAAAAATATCATAAGCAAAACTCAACTACTGTTTTATAGCTGCTCGAACAACAGACATTGTTATGGTTGATCCAGCAAGTTTTCGACCGCTCAGTAACATTACTGCTTTGTTGGCTTCCTAAATATGAGTTTTCAAAGCTTCCAAAATTTCAAAGATATGAATTACGGCACCAAGTTACTAATAAAAAAATTTCGTTCATGTTGTAGAAAGTTTTTTTGAATCTATTTAGAGCTACTACGAGAATGAGAGTGCTCAATATTCAAGAAACATATGACATAAACTATATTTCAGATTAAATAAATTTCCAATTTATTCTATTCAAAAGATATTCTGTTGCTTATTATTAAGTTTGTATTCTATTTCAAAAACACTGTCAGATGCTCCCCAAAAATTTGAAGTTCCACATTAATCTTTTGTTGATCTCTTCATATTTGACATTGGAAATATAAACAAACCTGCGGTGAGCCAACAGCTAGGAGACATTCACCAGTAGGTACTCCGTTATCGTCCAGCTTTATTCTTACTGAACTTTCCACTAGTGAATATTTATCAAAAAACTGAGCCACATCAGTTAAAGTAACATTTGCCGGAAAACCATGGCAACTGATGACGGTACCTGGTTCCCCTACCGATGCAATAAGCTCTGGTTCCAGCATTTCTACCTAGACTTTGTTTAACGTAAAGATTAATAAAATATAATCACGGAATTAAAGCTTTCTGGTAAAATTTAAATGTATAATAAAGGTGAAAACATGTCAACCTGAAGTTTCATGTCTAAATTTAGAAAAACAAATTTTTGACCTTACCGACTCAACTTTCTTATCAACACCGACATGCATCTGCTGGCGGGTAATTGCCGTGAGTGAGATGATATTTTCTCCAAGCTTTAAACCATTGTATAATTGCACTGTCTTTGTTGCTTCATCCATGGTACCCATGTCAACGTAGAATATTCCATCAGCAGCTCGACGCAATGTTCCTAAAATAATCAGTGATAATAGCTAGTCTAAGTTTCAAGTAGTATTGAACTTGCATAATAATCTTAACAAATTTTATAGCGTTGATTAGTTATGAGTCGAGATCACAACAAGCCGGACAGATTGAATTTTTAACGGCTAACGCTGTAACCTATTATGGAACAAGTTTGACGAAATTATGCATAAAATTTACCTTGAACAGTCTGATTTAGCTTCAGGAATTTGGCCACCTCTATATCAGTTTCATTCTCGGCAACATTCTCGATCATTAAGCAAGATTTCACGCTTGGAGGTGGAATCGCTGGAATTGGTCCAGCTGGTCCATTATTTGGTGGGTGAAAAGTGGGAGGACGTGGACCGCGAAGCAGTGGAGGACCACGACCTGAAGGAGGTGGACCACGCTGTCGTATGGTCGAAGGTGTTGTGTTTCCAAAAAAGGTGGGAGGAGAGATGAGTGGTGGACGAGGTCGGCTTCCTGAAAATTCATCAGCATTTCTTTAAAAAAAAGAAAATCGCTGAATTAAAGAACAGCAAGTACCCTAAGAAAAATTCATGAATATAAAATACCTGGCAGAAGGCCTCCATGTAAACGAAAGGTTGGGAAACGAGGTGGTGCGACAGATGACGAACTAGCTGTGCCATTTAAACCACTAGAAGATAGCCCCTCACCCACTTCACGATCACCATGATATCCATGAATAAGACCACCTCTATACAATCCTCCTCGTCCACGACTGCCACGACCTATATATGAAAAAAAGACCACATTACAATTTCTGGATTTTTGAAGAAAAACCAACTTATAATTTCTTCGTCTTCAAAAGAGAATACAAGATGCTGACCTTTCGAAGGACCCTGGAAATGTGTACCTGCTTCAGCAGATCGACCCGGCAAGTCGAGGAGAGGAGCAATAGAAGCGTCGCCCCCATGCTTTCGCTCGTATTCTTCCTTCTTTTGGCGTCCAAATCTGTCTGGTACTGCCAACATTTGATCTGCGTCTTCATTTGTTATCCTAAAAGAAAAAAAAAAATTTTATCCTACCTCTATTCTACCTAGCAGTTTATTGCACTTGATGAGCTCCTTAGTTTCAACTATTTTGGCGAATTTTTGAGTTTTTTAAACTATTATTTGGGTACTTTAGTGTTAAACTAAAAAGAAAAGAGTTCAATGAACTCAAATACACCTCCTCGCACGAATTGGCCGTTCATTGATTTTGCCTCGTACACGATAAGCTTTTTCTGCCAGATCAAATGTGCTAAATTCAGCAATCCAACGATCTGAAGCCTGACCATCTTCATTATAAGCCCGAGTTACTTTTGTTGGCTCACAACGTGGACCAAGGTATCTGAAAAAGCAATTAAGATAAAACAATCTGTTAAACCAGCAGAATTTTATTCCATATTATGAGAAACATGCATAAAGCAAGATAGCTACATGAAGTGATGTAAATAATTCGAGAGATTTCCATCTAACAGAGAATGGTATATATATATATATTTTTTTCATTTATAACGACCCTTGGATGACTGCGTCTTATGACCTTTACGATTAAAACAATCCCAGTTTCAAAAAATTTCAAACACACTCTCGAATTTCAGCTTCTGTAACACGAAACGGCAGATTAGTAAATTCGATACAATAGCGCCCAGGGTCAACGCCACGACGTTTCGTATCACGGTAATCCCGATAATCTCGAGGTGAACGTGAGCGACCGTGTCGCGAAGCACGATAACGATCTTCGTGATCACGTAAAAAAGCACGAGGACGTTCATCGTACCTCCCATCAAAATCACGTCTTTCCTGTAACTAGAGGAACTATGTCATCAGTTTGTAGCATCAAAGAAAAGAATTCTACCACTGAAGACATTCTATAAGTTTAAAGTTTTAAATGAAAAGTGGTTTTGGAACAGCTCTTATTTACATATGCCTAAACACATATGAAAGAAAATGAAACGATGTTTGCCAATCTCATTACAAATCCTTCTGAAAAGCAAATTCTTATAAAAGCAATTTTTTTCTTTTTTTAATTTTATGAAGACCATAAGATTTAATAACATACCGGACTACGATGATGTCGTGATGGGATACCAATCCGCGGACTTCTTTCGTTATGATAATCAGCTTCCTTCGTACCTTGTAAAAAAGCCGGCGGAATTTGTAAGCTTCCATCTACTGCATTATCGAACACTTCCTTTGAACAAGACCGAATCCTGTATTGTTAAGGGAGTTAAAACTTTAAATGAAATGAATAAGTGACTGAGAAAAAATATCAATCTCACCTTATCCCTTGTTCTCCATCTCTATCCAATACATTCCTGGCATCTTTTGCACACTCAAAACGGACCAGTGAATGCAATGGAAAACCTTAAATAAACTGAAATTACTTACTAATCATTTGACTCATTTAAATAATTAAAAAAAGGTTGATTACAGCACCTAAAAGCTGGGAATCTATTTGAAAGGCTTCCATGTAAATTCTAGGTAGAAACTACCTTTCGGGTCAAAAACAACTTTGACGGATGACAGTGTAAGTGGTGTCGATGGACGCAAAAACTGTTCAAGAGCTGCTGGGCGCAGAAGTTCCGATGGGAGTCGGCTGAGCTCAACATAGCAATTCTGTTTGTCCTCCACCAAACCGCTAAAAATTATTTTTTGTGAACAGAACAGTTAACTAGCATCACTTTGTAACATCGATCAAAAGATATGCGAAGCATTTTCAATTGTTAAGGAGTAACGGTTCTTTCATTAACTGTCAAAATACCAGGTAAAGGTTGATTATAACTTAAATAGTATAAACATGAAAATGAACTGTTTAACAGATTATGTGTCTCTTCAAAATGTTCATGCATTCTATATTCGATGTAGATTACCACCATCATTGCATTGTCGGATTTCATTTCGATAAAACTTACTGTTGCGTTGATAGCGCTGGGAAGATTGGTCCATTGCGTCCAGTGTATCGTGCGACAAATGCGTGAGCATTTGCTAATCCAGCTGCAGGTTGAGCAGCAGTAGCGGGACTGGCTGATAAAGTATTTGCTAATAATGGGGGTACAAGAAGACCAGAAATTGACGGCGGCAACGGCAGTACTTGACCTTGAAGCACTGCTGGAGCGCCAACATTGGTTTGTTGATATATCTGTAAAGAAATAACATTCATTTCTCTAAATTGTAAATCTACAACAAAGCTTAAGACGTAAACTTTCATTTAAATGCAGATTTTAGCTCCTTCAAGTCTGAAAATCTTGATTAAGCATTTTTTAATTTAAACAAATAGAGTGAGAAAATGTACCGGAGGAACCTGCGTGATTGCACTGGAAGCAACTGTTGCTGTTACCACTGCTTGTACACTAGCATTATAACCTTGAAAATTATTATCTTGGTCATACTGACTGAATCGTTCTTCACGATTGGATTGTTGATATCTACAAAATGTACAAGATCAACCTATTTTACTTCCTCATCCAACCAAAGCATCTAACCTGAGTTCAATAACAAAGATTTAACTGAAACCTAGACGCAATTCCATTGTACAGTAGTGTGGAGTTTTGGCGGCAGGTCATTATGATACATCAAATGCAAGATTTTTTAAAGAACTAACACAGAAGTGGGCTGAGTACTTTGTCCCAAAACATTGAGCATTTTTGGATCTTGCCATGGTCCAATTGAGTGTGTTTGTTGCGACTGTGTTGTTGTTGTTGTGGTTGTCGTTTGACGATTTGCTGTGCGAGATTCATAGCTTCCCTGTGAACCGTTTTTCCAAGAATCAGACAGAGGACCATCGACCCCACGACTCCAAGCATCCTCTGCTGTATTAGCTAAAGATCAACTCCAATTTTATGTTTGATTAGAAGTTCTACTTAATTTAATTATTAATTTAAGTTTGGAAAACATTTCCCGTTCGAGAATCTTCAGCTCCTTTTTCAGGCTTCTCTGTTCGCTCAGGCCAATTTAAATAATACCAGATGCTTTTACCTAATATAATTATAATATGACAAAAGCACGAAAAAAACATTCGGATTTACATTTTTATGATCAAAAGTCCCAAAGTTTTATTTTTAACTTTTCTTAAACTTAGCATCAGGTTGCTTTATTCATATGCATAACTGCAGAGACATTCAATATTACTAAGCATTGCTATTCTCGAAGATTGTTTCAACACTGCAGTAATTTTGTTTTCAGTCTTATAATCGGTGTGAAATGAAATGTACCAGCCTTCAAATCCTTCGAAAATCTATATATTGTCTATTTCATATGTATACAAATAAAAACGAACTATCAAACATTGCAAGATGCATTTGAACAGCACATTCTGTCGTAAATTTTTAATACACTCATTGGCGAAACATTCGACCACGAGGTTTGAGGTATAACAAAATGATATAAACATTATCTGTCTCGCATAAATGAAAAGAGCATAACTAAGATATGAATATGCATATTGTTTCATTTTTTAAAATTTCCAGTATTTCTGAACTTATATATTTACTTCATTGATAAATTTATTTTTCAATATCTTTTGGAATTTTACTTTATTTATAGAGGACTTCTTTAAGTGGTAGAAATTGTTTAACATAGAACGCTCAAGGTACTAACCATTTTTCATGCTTTTAACTTTATACACTTGAAAAAGCTGTAAATCTTTAATAGACTGAATGAGAGAATAGGAAAACTCAGTGAGAAAAAAAATGCTATTCACGAAAAGAGAAAACTCATGCATGTCAGAAAACTTGCATGATTTGGAATATATCACTGAAGTACCGACAGTTAAAGCAGTTTACATATTTCTGATATCAATATCAAGGATATGTCTTTCGAATCTTTAGGAAATTTGTAATCTTTAAATTTAATGGATATTTTGTTGCAAACAATGGATTGAGTAGAAACAGCGAAAGTATGGAGTATTTCAGCTGCCAGTGAAAAAGCATAAAGTGGATATCACTAGTGAAGAGTGATGTTTAAAAGACTTTTCATGCAACTTTTCTGGTCAGTAATTAAAAAAGTATGGGAAGGACTAATTACTACGAATTCCTACCGTTTTTCTCTACATATTTCATGGAAATTTTTTTAGGCACAAGAAAATCACCTCCGGCATAATTTAGCCTTATTATACAGTACAAATGAATAACTTATTAAAGCGTTAACCTATCAACTCAAAATAGTTTATTTTTTAAGAGCAGGGTTGATGCAAACACGAAAACTGTTCACGATTAGAAAAACCGAGCCTCCAACCTTTTTCTTTAGTAAACAAATGTACCTGGTTCATATCCACAATTAAGAAAAGCAGTTCAGGAAAAAAAAGAACATAGGTCCTTCACAACAATCCTTTTAATCCCGAACATCTAAAAAGAACCACAAAGAATGGAGCGATTCCTTTCTTCATTATTAAGCAAATCAAACGCAGCTACTCCCAAAACGAACAGTGACTCACGTCTAGCACGATACGAGCTGTTCCCTTACCAAATAAGGTTTAATGTACAATCACAAGAATTTCGAAGTTGAGGAGAATTTTGAGGAGGAAACCATGCCTCCTTACGTTCAGATCTAATAATAAGTTAATTATCAGCTGAAGATATTTATTTACGATTTATGAAAATAGGAAATTTCCAATGGAAAATTCAACTTTTCCCTTAAAAAATCTAAAGATATTCAGTTATTATTTGACACGTAACACGATCACCGTTTAGATTGGAGGATTTTTGAGATTGCTTTAACGAAGAGCGTTTTTTTTTTTTTTTTNNTTTTTTTTTTTTCTCTGGATTATTCATACCAAAACAGCTGCTGAATGATGCATCGCTCCTTAAATCGGATTCTTTTGTCCTGGGTTGGTAAACCAAAGAAGAAGGGACGTTATTAATATCAGCTAATTTTGCATCCGTGTAAAACATTAGTCAGACTAATAATCAGCATACAACTAACGGATTCAACAGCTTGTTTATAAATATTGATGCAGACCCTCCTTACTCGATCTATACCGGTCCATTTTAATGCACAAGTGAAATTTTACCAGTCCACAGTACTGGCCATCGGCTTGGATGAAAAAAGTTTTTTTTTTTTTTTTTTTTTTTTTTTTTTTTTTTTTTTAGCAGAGTAAGATACATTTAATTTGAAGCAGTGCTTAACACCCGAAATTAGCATTAAATGCTCGTGCATAAGTGCTTCCAATTTTTATCAGCTAATCTTTAACTGGATTATTGGAGTTAGAGGTGGCGTCATGAAGAGTCGTCTGCTTTTTTTTGGCCACACTTATATATGAATTTGATAATGTTTTTATGCATTTAATGAAATTTTAAACTACTATCTGGATGTACAATATTTCAATATTTTAATGTGTCAAGATAATTCTAATTAATATGAGGAATTGAGGAATGTCCTAAGTTTAAGTCAAACATTTTCCAAATTTATCATAAAACTTATAAACTGTTAGCCAATTTGCGCAATGTTCCCACCGCAAAAAATTATCTGCCAAAGTGTTCATGTCCTCTGTCTCAGGCAAATGTTGTCCTAAACTGGACAGTTGCTCATCCTGCCCACAAATGATCTTTCATGACGTTTCCATATAAGACTTTAACGAACTGAATAACAGAATTGGGAATTTTAATTTGTAAGACCTTAACTTTATAAGTCCTTTAAGAAATTTCTGGGATTTAAACGTCATAAACAAACTGTTGCATGCCAAATTTTCAAAACTTTTAAAATCTTCAGCAATATACCTCTTGCAAAATCCTGTTGTCCATGTCCACCATTTCTCGCTGCATAGACGTCCGTAGCAGGCTGCTGTGACTGCGCGACGCGTTGGCTTCCGAAACTATCTGCTGTGGAAGCGGGGGAAATTTGGACGCCGCCTGGACGTGCTGCCGGAGAACCATCACGTCTAAGCGACGGAGTAGCAACGGAAGTAGCCGGTGCTACTCCAACGACATTCAGATCCCCGGCACGAGCTTTTGCAATGACGGCGTCCATCTCGACGCGCGATGATAGTAGCAAACGCACACGCTGGTCATGTATGCGCCGATTATCGAAACGCATCGCTTGACGCGCATCTTCATCAGTGGCAAAACCAATAAAAGCATCACCATCTGGCCCACCAACAATATGTACGGCACCATCCGGAATCCGTAATCCGGCGAAGAAACTTCGGATGTCTGCTGCATTCGCAGATAACGGTAACCGTTGTAAACGAATTATCCAAGACATTAAGACTACCTGAATCACAAGTGTACCTTACTAAATTCTGGCAATACTTCACGATACGATAAAGAAACGCTCCGTCCATTATCTCGATCTATGTGCTCGGTTTATAAATAGATCATGTCTTAAAACTTTTCTAAATCGCATATTAATGTTTGGATAAATAAAATTTGTTTATTAATCAACAGATATTTTGAACCAGTATTTGCAGATTGTTGATGCCACTGCAATTTCTGTAGCTTAGACCAGAAATTTCATGATTTAATTTTCAAGAGGTCTTTCCTTCTCAAATTTCATGGATCTATGAATTTAGTTGAAGCAGTAGAAAAAGAAGCAAGACCAACAAAAGTAAGATAATTTTGCGGATAACTTCAAAATAAAATGCACAGCATCGGAAGGGGGAGCACCAGGAAGGGGAACAATTTTTAAAACCTATAAATTTCGCAAAACCAAGTTTAAAAGAACAGTTGGAAAAATAAGTATGTGTGCAAATGTGCGTATTGTTCACCGGATTTGCTTTGCTTGCTACCACCTGAAGACCCACTTTGTTCCAAATTTTTGTAAAACCCAACGATCTTTTCGTTTTTACTTTCATAAAATTTAACTTGATAAAAACAGTTGCTGATGAAGGCAGAGGAAAAATTAGCCGTACGAAGAAAGTGATGAGTAAAATATGCTTCTGTTGCATTCCCTCATCAGGTCACAAAAAAGATGACAGTTTGGGAAATTTGAAACATAAAATCTGTTGTTAAAGCAAATTCCGAACACATCACTTTACATTTAGGCATTTTTAAATTAATATTTTGTGTTCGGAGGATGTTGAGAAGTTGATGGATGTAGTTCGGTATTCGAACATTTTTTAATTAATTGAAGGGTGGGTCAAAATTTCAGCTGGTCTAGATTTCTATGAACTAAACAGCACGCTTGGACTATAACCAAGCATTGCAATATCAGGCGCTGAGTGATTTGAACAGAAAACAATTTTCCTTCATTTCATGCTTATGTTCTGGAATTTTAGAAATTTTAGAAAAATAATTGACTGTGGTCATAATATTACCAATTAGCATTATAATATCAGAATAAAACCAATCCGAATCACGAGGCCATTTGAGGAATAAATACCCAATTTCGTAAAAATTTGCTTTCATCTTACACTACTCAAAAAAATCTATTCAGAAGACAAAGCACACCAAATCATGTACGCATATGTTTAAAAGCATAGTAGGATAATATTCTCTGACGGTTGAACGATCTACCAGATCTACCAAACATGAAGAAACGAGCTTAAATGTTGCAGATTTCAGGTCTGGCTCTTTAAATTTCGAACACCCGGATAAGTTACATAGAAAACCCAAATGTATTTTGCTGACCAAAATTTCCTTCTCTAAACAAGTTTTCATACTGCGGATTTCTGAGCAAGGAAAATTTAAAGTGCTATTGAAAAGAATGTCAAACTATGCAAATATGTGGCCGATCAAAATCAACAGCTGTAGTGTAAAGTCTAGGTCAAGCAAACAAAATGAAGACATTCATTAAGAACTTTATCATGAAGTAACGAATGGTTAGGCCGTCAGCGACTGTGCTTATGACAACACCCCAACTTTCCCAGCAATCTTCCGTAAAAAATACGACACATCAGGACAACTTTACAAAACGTTCAGCATATGACAGCTACACAAGCACTAAACCTGTCCCCCAAAAAACCAGAAAAAAAAAAAAGAGATTAAACTCCACCACGCCACAGCCATTCGAATACCCAAAAAAACAGCTCCCACGTTAAAAGATGTCCACCACTATATGAAAATCTTGCATCTCAAATCTGTTAACACCAGATTTCGAATAAGGGGATTTGTGGTTGAGATGAAGACATCATTGAAGTAGCTTAAGGTAATAAAATTTTATTTGCTGCAGACACTAAAACTATAACGCCCTGACCATTACTATCGGAAAAAAAAAAAGCTACTGCCCGGGTAAATCCCAAAGATTGAAACTTAACCCTAAATAACAGTTGTGTGAGTATGATTTCAGACATTTCAAAGGATCCGAAAAGCATATATTACAGGAGAAAGATATGAAATAATTGAAGGAAATGGCTATACATTACGGGTTTGGCACATCAAGTTATTTCGGTCGCGAGCAAAGTAGTTTCACATAAGGATTACAACCTTAATTTTCACGACATCAGATAATTTTATTACAATATTTTACCAATGTGACGTTTGCGTAACAGCATGACGACACACAATTTGGCTTTGCTGTGCGAATATATTTTAAATCAAATTAAGTAATTAAATTTCGGTGCATGCGTCATTTCGAATTATTCCACCTGTTGTGGCATTCGGAGTTTAAAATTTTGTGGAACTCCCCACTTTTAGTTAATATTTATATCCCAAAAGTATTTTCTTGTTGCGCTACGCAAAAATCATTGTTCAAAATGACATATAGTTTATCATTAAAACCCTTCACATGATTAAATTTTGCAGCAGAAACAACTGATTCTTTTGTCCCTAATATGTTACTTCCTACCATTCTCATTAGTACTGCTAGAGCAGCCTTGAACATGGGAACCGTTGGCAATTGACGATTACACGGCGAATTGGTAAACCGATTTGTGGAAAATCTTCTAGCATGAAAAACACGAAGAATGCTGACTTCGGAATGGCAATAAAGCGAAATATTTTCGAATCATAGCATGAGAACCCAGAAGAGACCACCAGCAGAAACTGATTTACCAGGGTTTAACCACCAACTTCATGGCGTTCATCGGGAAAATCGGAAAAACCGCCTACTGATTTTTTAAATTTGTAAGGAATCAATTCTCAGAGCTCAGACCGCTTTATGAACATTAGGAAAAAAAACATTTTTACGCACATCGAAAGAAGTAAATAACTCTTTCTGTAGATAGTTTGCAAACAATTGCACTGATGAACAGTGAGATGTGAAAAGAAATTGTTCAGATAAAAACAAAATTCCAACAAATATGGTCGAACAATCCCCCTCCCCTCATTATCCCGTCTACACGGGACAAAGCCTTTGGAAATTTTCCAGTGGAACGAAATAACTAAGCTCTACCAATCGATTAATTTTTAGCCCCGTAAAGACACGCAATATTTTCTGCTCTGATGTGTTGCGTGCAGGAGCTATGGATGAGAGGAGTGAAGAAAACGGGATGATCAGCTGATCGGTTGTGCTGAAGATAATGGACAGGAGATGAATGTAACGTGAATCTCGGTTACTGATAACTCTGTGGAGGGAAACCGCATTTGTTTAAAAGGGAAAATTCGGAGGGACCACCCAAGCAGAGCAGTCCAGGAGCTCCCGGTCCAGACCAACACAACCAATCGCCACTGCACAACGCCTTTGAGTATCGTCAACACAATTCGGCGCACTCTCACACTACATACCAAGTCCTTCCTCTTTCTCCCTCTCCTTTTCCCACGTACACACTTACTCTCTTCTTCCCTTCCGTCTTGCAATCGATAAATCGATTGATATATTTGATGAACAGACCTCCGGTGTTATAAGTATCTGTTTGGCGGGAACGGAAATTTAAAACGCAATGGACGGGAAGAAGGCGCAAACTTCTTCTTCCTGAGGTCAGAGGTCAGAGATTTATTGCTGGTGTAAATTAATGAGTATACGAGTCCTGTTGCAAGGAGGAAACGAGTACGGAAGATTATCACAGATAATAAACACTGACGGTACTAAAAATAATGACTTGTTCCTCTTTTGCCGACCTATTTAACCCATTTCTAGTGATATCCTTTGGTCAGGTAACGTAACTTAATTAGACGGATTCATCTTAAAGAGCTTTACTATAACTTGCAAATATCGAAGCAATAATTTCATTGTCATCTGATAGCGAGTGGAGGTTTTCGGATATGGGTGCCTCCAACACTATTGTGACTTACGAGGATAAACTCCAAAATCAGCGCAAGGAAGCATCCTGATCCCTCGAGTAAAAACTTAGTCCAGAAAAAAAGCAGCACTACTAGTAATGTAATCCAGGAGAGAAAAGTTATGAAAAATTAATTGCCCGAAAGGAATCTATTTGCTGGGATAAGCGATTTTCACAGCGAGGCGACCGGTGGAAGTGACTTATAAGTGCTGCGGGTGACGGTATCTGATGATAAAGAAGTGGGCAGGTTACTGATGGAATGGTGGATGGCTTTATAATACCCTCGAAGACTTGGGCAGAAGGGGATGTCCTTAAATTCCGTGTGATGGCTTGACCACATACCCTAGAATAGCACATCTTAAAGTGTAAACTCCAAATCTACCAGGGATCACATATTGAGTAAATTCACTGATGATTGTGGATTGAATTTCGACCCTTGCTGGGATATTTCCCAGCAAATGGAGGCGGTGAGGAAAGGTAGAACCAGAGGAATAAGCAGAAATTTTCCTCCTCGTAGAGTTTAAGAAGTATCAGGAAAGAATACTTTTGTGGATGGTCGATTCCACTTCTTTCAAATTCGCTCCATTCAGTTTGCAGAGCAGTGGTGATGGGCCGTGCACAGTTTGAATATGATGAAGTGGGTAACACATTCTACTATGTACTAGTATCATTCTATGCCTTGGTCCTCATACCAGCAACTTTTTTCTTCTGGCCTTCAAGCAAATTAGGTTTGTATCCTTTCTCATAAAATTTTCTTTTTACTGAGTTGCTGCAGGGTTCTTTGCTGATTCTGCTAATGCGCCATCCGACCGTGGACATGAAAAGTTCTCGGTTATACGGGCTATTAAAACATGATAGTCACTACTTCAAAATGTGACTGTCAATAGTGTTAGTGTCAAGTATCAATGTGAATAGTGTTAGATTTTATGAAATCATCATTATAGTTTGTATTCATGTCTCTGCGAATTTCTGACGTTCCATATTTGTGATTAATATCTTTCAACAGGTTTGGCAGTATCTAAACGGAACATTATTTCAGTTACAATAATAAATTTGTCATATTTCTAGATAAAACTGAAAAGAAGGAACATTGCTATTGTGAAGGGTGCACTGAAAAGCGTATCAAGGCAGAAGCAAAGCGACCGTGGCGAAAGACCAAGAAACTTCTAACTTTTTTAGCTTTGGCCATAGCTTGGGTCATATTTTTTATCATCGTACGTAAAGTAATGCAAATTGAAGTTGAAAATACCGAATATGATCCGTATGCTATTCTTGGTATCGATCAGGTGATTTTTAGGCCTTATTAAATATATGTGTGATTATCTTCAGATTGGAATGACATCGTAGATTTGTGGTATAAGTTCTGTTTCTTCTGAAATGCAGTATTCTCATTCTGAAGAGGGATAAATCTGCGGTTGTGGGATTAACTCTGATAATGGTTTTATTCTGTTTTGAAACTTAACTAAGGTTATTGTTCTGTGCGCACTACCTGCTCTTTTTGCTTAGTAATTTAAGAAAAAATCTCACTTTTGTGCAGGGATTCTGGGACTAATTGCTTCAAATCTTTGACTTCCTGTCTCTTTTAGGATTTATGCTTTTTTTCATCGAATTTTGTCTTGCTTACATTGCAAAGGATAAGTTTTAAGTCACTAATCCCTCGGAGAATTAAATTAATATTAATTGAACTGGAAGGATTAGGTGATTCGTTTTTAAATAATAAAAGTCTTTTTATTTTCTTGGAAATGAAAATTTTTTCTTGAGGGAGCTGCTGTATCAGTTGTGAAGAAGAAATATCGTGAATTAAGTAAAACAATGCATCCGGATAAAGGCGGTGACCCCATACAATTTGATCGAATCGCAAAGGCATATCAGGCATTAACTGATGATGAAAGCAGAGAGAACTGGGAGAAATATGGCAATCCTGATGGCCCAACTGGTAAGTGGTTGTCTCGTTTGATGTTTTTGAGCCCGGCATCCGAAGATGCGGTAAACTTGGATAACTTGGACAGAGTATATTGTGTGTGTTATGCTTTATGGTTTAAAAGCTATTTGACGAATTTTGATTAATAATAAAAATGAATTCTAGCGACTACGTTTGGAATTGCACTACCTAAGTGGATAGTCAGTAAAGAATACGGTGTTTGGGTGCTTGCATTTTATGGCTTCGTCCTTATGGTGTTACTTCCTTCCGCTGTTGTACGTATTCATAACTTCTATTTACTTAATGTGTTGTGTGGATTGCCTTTCAGTATTGTTTGATGACGTGTAATAAATCGTTTCTTGCGTTACATTTCACTGTCAGTTTTTCAGGGGTTTTGGTGGTATAATTCTATCAAGTATAGTGTTGATCAAGTATTATTGGATACAACCGAAATGTATTATTATTTCTTTCATAAAACACCCAAAATGGAAATAAATCGTGAGTGTAAAAGGGTTATTTATTTTTCGATATCATTCTCAATATAATGTACGTTTCAATGTTTTGGACTTGTACATTTCATACCCTGAATAATGAGGAATTTAGAATAAGAACTGATGCATGTACTCTTTATGTAACAAGAACTGATATATATACTTTATATATTGGTATCTAGTTTTTATATTTTTTCTTGCCTCTTAGAAATTAGATATAAATAGTAAGCCATATTTTTTCAGGTATCTTAATGGTGCTTGGTGGTTCATTTGAATTCTGGAAGCAGTATAATAAGGAAATTGTGGAGCGTGAAAGTGACGATATTGAGTTGCCACCACTGATTAAACAGTTTAAAAATTTAAGTGAAAATAAGAAGGAACGCCCACTTTGCTTACCATATTCTCTGAAAGCGCGCTTTTTCATTCATGCCCACTTATCGCGTTTTCCACTTAATTCATCTAATTTAAGAAATGGTAATATCTTATGTTATTTTGAATGTATTTTGAATTGTGTTCAAAAATATTTTAACCCGTTTCGAGCGTGTTCTCATTTTCAAGGGTTTTTCTTTGCAGTACACTTCATTTATTGGTTTCAGAAAATCTTTTTATTTCTGCTTTTACACTACATAGTCTTGAGCTAGCAGTATTTTACGTTGTTGAGAACGGAATAACCATTAAAAAATCAATTCTTGTGTAGTAGGTTATATTTTGGCGCGTTGTGGTACATAATCTAGATAGTGAAAAGATATTTTAGAACAAGTGTTGTGTTGCTAACGATCTACACATTCTCGAATGCTATAATTCTAGATAGTGCTTATGTGATTTCGAAATGTGTCATACTTACGAACGAAATGTTAGCTATCGCCCAACACTTGTGCTTCTACGGCAATCCAACTCGTTGCCCATCATTAGATACGATCGAAAACTTAGCGAAATTATTGCCAATGGTTGTTCAAGCATTGTGGCCAAAAAATAGTCCTTTGTTACAATTACCACATATCACAGAACAAAATCTGCATCATTTCCGTCGTGTAAGCTTATATCCCATTGAAACAATTGTAGTTGGTCTGCGCCATTCCGTATGTTTCCTCTTCTAAAAAGTTGTTTTGTAACGTGGAATATAACTTGTTTTTCTTTTTCTAATACTGCAATTTCTTTCTTCCTCCCCAGGTTTTTGGGGTTGAAAATTGTGTATTTAACCTTTTCTTTCATCTAATTTTCAACCGAAAAGCTTATAATGCTATTTATAATGTATGTCGGTTTTTGTTACCTATTTCTGTAGCATGTAGTCTTGAAAATTTAGTAATAAATATGATGTAGTTTCTTTCAGAATCGCATAATCACTTGTGCAGATCTTGCAAATTTGAGCGAAAGCAAGCGTCGACAAGTGTTGCAATCGTTAAACGATGCTGAATATAGCGATATAGTCTTCGTATTGCAATCGATGCCCAGGTTAAATATTGAGCCTCGTTTTGAAGGTAAGTGGGAGTTTTTTTTTAAATTGTACTTTTAACTTCATTCATCGAATTTTTTTAGTTTATTCCTATCAAGCCGCTCCAAGAGTGTTGGGTCTTTTTTCTATTTGGTTTAAGTTTAAGCTTTTTGCAGTACAAGGTGAAGATGACGCTCAAAAAGTAACAGTTGGTTCAGTTGTTACTCTCAAAGTTATTTTAACAAGAAATCCGTTGCTAGATGCAACTAAACGAGATGAAGAAATGCGTGAAATCAGTGAGAAGGTATTTTTTCATGGTAATTATTTAGGTTAGACATCATTGAATTGCTGGATTTAGAAAAAGCATTGGAGTGGTAAAAATGAAGGATACTGTCAGTGAACTTTAAAGGACGCAGAAATAGTGGAAGTGGATGATGAAGAGGAAACAAACGAAGAGAAAGATAACGTGCCAAAACGAAAAATTTGGGAGAAACCGAAAAAGAAACAAAATAAAACAAAACCAACCAAAAATCGTCAAGGACAGAAAACAAAAGTAATAAGAAAAACTCTGATAAAACTTGAAGAAGATAACAAAGGAAAATTAGAAGAGCAAAAGAAAGATAAGAAAGATAATATTGATGACATGGAAACAATTGGAGATAGTGAAAACGAGGAAGCGAGTGGGTCCGAAAAAGGGGATTTCAAAGAGTTAGTTCTTAAAGTGATTTTAACAGAACTGGTAGTTGTTTTTTGTGAGTCGAAAATAATTTAACCGAGAACTTCTACCCATGCGCCATGATCTAATCGAGTTGCCTACTAGAAATGGCCAATTTTTGCTCTGCGTAGTTTTCTTGATTTTTGAAACAACAGTTTATTGCAATTGCTTCCGAAAACGTTTTCATAACTTTTTTTGGTATGATTCACGAAAGATTTTTCTTTGAGACATGTTTGTTTACCGGAAATTTAAGCAAATGTTTTGCATAAGTCTTTTCAGCGAGAATGAAAAAGTAAACGGCAGTGGTTCTGAAGGAATGGATGAGGAGGAATCAGATAACGAAGACTGGGCAAACGAAAATTTGTTGAAGAAAGAATCCCTTTTGGAAAGCAGGAGTAAAAAGACTTATCCAGTACACTGTCCTTATTTTCCTGGCGAAAAGTTCGAATGGTGGTGGTTACTACTTGTCGATAAGAAACTTCGCAAGCTAGTAGTACCAGCGGTGCATTGTACAACACTCGTCAGTGAACAGACGGTTTACTTTGAATGTTTTATCATAAGAGCCAAAACTTTATCCTAACATAAATTTTTTAGTGAAAAGTGATGGTATACATTATTATTCTAAGTTTAAAGGCATATTGTTTGCATTTCTGATCATGATTTCACTAATGTCTGGATACATAAATATATTAATATTCCTTAAAAGTTGCATGCATGACACATGCATGTCATTAATGTCATTAAAAATAAGTCATTAATTTCAGGTGGAAATAAAGTTTGCTGCACCACAACAGAAGGGCATATATTACTATAATTTATTAGTGAAGTCAGATTCATATATGGATTGTGATTACTCACTCGATTTAAAGGTTGAATTTTATTCCTTTTATCGTAGTCATGTTTGTTAAAAATACTGTATAATATTTGACGGTGACATTAAGAGAAGACTAAAAACAGTTGTTGCAATATGATAATGAACTCATTACGGAGCAGATGCGAGGGAATTGACAAGTAGTGATCTTGTAATCGCCTTTTTTTATATCGAACTCTGTTCATTAAATTTTCAGTTGGAGGTACACGAGGCGAAGGAAGTGCCTATAATAAAATATGAAGATTCAGATGAAGAAGAACAATTGGGGGATTCATCTGATTATACAGAAGATTCCGAATCGGAACATGAATAGAATTTTTCAAATTTTTATGTTAATTGTTGTCAGATATAAGTATTAGGTTAGCGTTTTATGAAGATGGTGATGTTTGTCTGATTTAGTTCACTTCCTTTGCTGCCACTCAACTTTCTGGTATTGAGTAATACGGGTTAATAGATGTTCTGCGAATTTATAAAATATCCAGATCCCATCTCTAATTCATGTTTGTTTTGAAGCATCCAATGTTATGGTTCAACCTGGAAGATTTGTGGTTGAAGTATAGGATGGTTTCTCCGTCGTTGCTTGTTATGTGGAGGACCGCGACTCCCGGGAAAATGGATGAGTATTCGATGCGTTTGTAATATTTTGCAACACTAAAATTTTCTTTGAGACTTTCGACTTCCGGTTTCGTTGTTTTGTATGTTATCTGTATAAATGCTCTTCGTTTTCACAGTAAACCAGTGGGGTTTTATAACGGGTGAAATCCATAGACTGACGCAGAAGTTAAAGCTTTTTATATGACTTAATTTAGTTTGCTTACGGAAATATAAGGTAGGACAAATACATTGCTGGGTTCCGCAGTTCCTTTTTTCTTTCTTTGATCATGTAAAAAAGTACAATTAAATTTATTGGAGGTAGTGGTATAGAAAACGGCGCATGTGCAAGGTTACTGTGCAGTACAATATATCTATATAATCATTGCCATTAATATTTTCATCGGGACGATTTCAGCTTCACAGGTTGAATTAAGAAAACTGGAAGGCACTTTTCTTATTTTGAAATACAGAGGGGTCGTGATGGCTATTATGAAATTCATGTAATAATGTATGTTTACAGCGTTTTAGTGCGCTGAGTAAATAAATTTATGGAAATTTTCAGGAATTCTCGACAATGCCACAGTAACATACAAAAAGCAATGATCAGCAGGTATATGTGTAGATATTTCAAATTTGCATTTAAGTATTAACATTGAGAAAAGAAGCATATGATTCTTGAAAAGGTAAAATTTCTTAAAATATTACGAAATAATACAAACAACCAATCAGCACAATAATACAGATGGAGATGTTGGCTGGTAAAAGGATCGGAAGAAGTGGGGCTAAAGGATCGGGAAAAGAAGTCGATTTTTATGGAAAATATTTTTCAAGCTCAGCTTTTGATATGTCTACTTGATTTCGTGTTAGAGAAAAAGAGTTCTTACGCTGGTTTGATTCTATTGTTAGTCTTGATATTTTCTTTAGCCTCTAAAAAAGTAATAAGCATTATTCATTAATATGTCAATTCCTTCAGCCTTAGTTTAGTTTCAAGACGGAAAAATGAAATAAAGGAAGAAAGAAATGGTCCAACAGATAATGAGATCTTAGACAGCCCCAAACCTTTCAAGACAAATCTAATTTCAAGGAAAGCATCTAAAAATTGAAGTTTGAGAAGGTATACTAATAAAATATCGTGAACTTGTACTGAAACAGATATCAAATTAAGGATTAAACTCCTCAAATTCGTTGTTTTAACAAGCAAAATTCTATAGCGTAAAAAGTAGTACGCATGAGTGACATCAATACGTGTCCTATACATTCATTTCCAGCATAAAAGCTAGGAAAAAGACACATAAATCGAGCTGGTGGATTTATTTTTAATTTTAGCGGGTTTTTACGAAAAACTGTATTTGAAATTCAATAAAACCGATAATTGCTTCGGAAGGACGAAATATCGGAATTAAGGGAAATGAAAATAAACAATTAAAAACCAGATGCATTAAAAATTAAAGTCATCACAGTTCAAAAAGAGCATACTTTTCTATAGTTTTTTTGAAATGATTTCTCATTATGGGAACCATTATTTAGTGGTAATAATGTCCACTAAGCTTTCACTGCCTTCAGCATGAGTCCCAAGATAGGAGGAATTAATTTTTATCAAAGCAGAACTTAGCCTGTACGGCTGAATCAACGTCTGAACAAAGTTAATAGCTAATCTTACTATATCTACGTCATGAAATTGTTCTTCCTATTTTTATCCCAAACACAAGATACCTATCACCAATGTTTTCTACGTCATTAAAGAAATTATAATAGCTCCTTGTTCCTTCCAATTAAAAACTCGAAGACAGTATTATGAAACGGATAATGAAAGAAAGAAAAAACCATTTTCGGGTCTGAAAGTTCGGAGTAAAAATCACATATTAATCAAGCTTGTATATCGGGTATACACAGTATGCAATTCACCGGAAATATCTCCTACGAGTTACCTCTATCAGATGATTTGTCGAAGTGACGAACGATGTCAGTGACGAGATCGTGATGTTGTTTGACCACGTTATCCCAGCCTGGTGTGGATGTAATATTTCGAGGATGCTGGATGATGAATTCTACAGCACGATGTCTAAGTCGTGGTGCACTATATATATCGGAAACTATGAGCAATTCACAAACATTTTCAAATGTTAACGCCTGTAAAATGTGACCTTAGAATAAATAAACATCCTCACTAGAGTTTGATTATCGTTATGCCAGACCTGTATAAATTGGAAAAATTTTAGAGAATAATAAACTACAGATGTTAAAATGACAAATCCCTTCACCTGAATTAAGGCTTTTTCACAGTGACTTTTCAGCTCCTCAAGCCGATACTTATCTGCAGCAATCAACAAATCCGAGGCAAATGCGAACTCATTAACATCCCTTAAACAGTGCCCACAGTAAATGAAATTGAGCATTTCTGTCACTGTATCATATTCCAAATCTTCAATCACCATTATACCCTGTAACAAAATATCTCCTCAAGACGAAAGAAAAGTATTAATAGTACCATAACACAAAATTTCACCACACAATGAAAGTTTTGATTTGTAAATAAGCTGATATGCCTACTATAAAAGATTTTTTTGAACTGTAGCTAAAATTTAATCACGCATGGCGCAAAGAGAAAAAATGTATCGTAATGGAAATGTACCGAAGATAAATGGGAATCTGTGAAAATGAATTTCACAATAAATACCACAATCTATTAAAAACTCAAACAATTCACCGTTTTAGCTTCATTGGTATCTTCATGCCTTAGCATGGCAGCAAAAACTGGAGATCGAGCCGCGAGAATGGCACGATGAACTCTGATTTCCCGTTCGCCTACTTTTATAGCGAAATCAGTCAACACATTGTCTTTCAACATTTTCAAATAATCCTCGGTGAGCTGTTGCTCGCTATTGCTCTGAAATCCATTTGCTAAATCCAAATGTCGTTCCTCCTTCTTTCGTTCTCTCAACGAACATTTACGTAAACGAAAAACATGAATATGCAGCAAGTACACTATGAAATAATAAAACTTTAACTGCAATATGTTATTAAAAAACTTCAAAGATTTCAATCACGCTCACGGTTAACATCTCCTCCAACGTCGTTGTAACAGTTTCCACGGCCACATCTATTTCAACATTCACAATAATTGAATCATTTGGTAATATCTGTGGGAAAAGAACATCTCGTTTTATATATGAAACATAATCGGAATGCGAAGGATTTGGATGAATGCGCATTTCAATTTCTTTCATCTCGCTGGTTCGTAAGATGAAACTGAAGAGATCAACTGCTACAACACAGTAACAAAAATAGGATATTAGGTGATATAGCTAGTGCCTGAGATGAATTCCTGTTACACTAGTTGTATACTATACCTCTTATTCTGAATGAGGCCAAAAAAAGTTTATTATAATTATTTAAATTTATTGAAACTTAAAAAAACCAAAAAATTGTTATTGTCAAAAAAGAAAAATTAGAAAAAGAAGTACTATGTTTTATACAAATTTGTACAATTTTCTGTATGTTTGTTTTTGTCATTTGTTGTCTGAAAATTTGAAAAACGTTTTCAAATTCTTTTTAACGTCAAAATGACCATGTCTATTTACCGAGACTTAAAGCCGATTTTTCCGTTTTTGCATGGTGCATTCGTATTACTGACCACTCTATTAAGACATAAGAAGACGAAATCTTTGTTATTTTCACCATTCCCTTTTGGGTAAATTTTGATGGACCAAGTAAGCGTGTCTTCACCGCGATGTAGGTGAACAAAATTTTCCAAATATTCCTGATAACAGTGTGAGAAGTTCTTCACTGTCCAACTATGTTTCACATGCTGAAGAGAGATAACATCTATTTAATTTTATTCTTAATTCTTAATGATTGTAGCAGAGGCGAATACTGCTTCTGAACTATTTTTAAGTATTTAAAATTTATTTCCTGCCTCTTCTTTAAACAGTTCAGGGGAACGATGCAAAACAGTACTAAGTTCTTACAATTAATATTACCTTTAACCACATCTACTAAATTGTTAAATATATAAACCGAACCTCAACTCTGATTTCAGTTTGCGAAGAATTTGATGAGTGAGAAGCCAAGGTCGAAGAAGATTCAATCGGCATACTTAACTCTGAGTTCGACGGCTCCATCCTCTAATTCCCTAAAAAAATCTAATACAGATGCATTACACTTCTTTACACAACCAAAAGAGTAAAAAAAAAATCTCAGCACATACCTTTTCAGGAGTGACCAAACAAAATACTACATCATTACTTACCCCATGAAGTTCTATTTTTAGGAAAAAACACATTTCTAGTTAACACTAATTAAATGAACTTAATACCGCAAGGAGTATTATATATTTCTAAACGAACAATACAAAAAACTTCCCTCGCTAACTTCCTTAGAAAATCAATGCACCATGAAATTCTTACAGTTTGTTTCCAACTGACTAGTTGCTACGCATCAGGAATTCAACGTACAGATATTAACAAACTGCTCATTAAGACAGTGAATTTTTCATCACATCAACCGTCATGTAAAGCTTTTAATTGACACTGAAACAGAGAAGATAATCCTGGAAAACACCATAATAAAATAACTCTGAAAAGTAATAACGGATTTTGGACGGCAAAGTATGATCAACAATTAAGCTACACTATGTGGAAGTTTGCCAAAATAAATGCTACCCGTAAATTAAATGGGTTTAAATTTACACACAGAAAGTAATCAATAAATTTCATTTTAAGCTAAAAATTTAGGGGGAATTTTAATGATGTTACAGAAGACGAAAATACATATATAACAAGTCTCGGCACAAAACTTTTTTAGAAATAGAAAAAACTGGGGAATAAATGTGGCACAGTCAGTTACTACACTTAGTATGTGACGAAAACCATAAAAACACCGACTTGTTCACGCCTACGCATAAATAAATGGTCGCATATAAAACAAACATTTAACCAATAAGCATCGCTAATCAAATGAACTCAAAATGAACGAATGTAGAAACAGAGTATAACATCGAAGCTCAATCAGTTCTTCAGTTGATCTCTTCAAATACCATGTTAGAAGATGGATGATATAATAACGAGTAAAGCAACTGATTGTGGGATTGCTCGAATTGTAATAAAAAAAAAAAAAAAAAATTGGTGGACAAATATTACCGAAACACCTCAAATATTGCAGTTTGTAAAACTTGCGGGACACTAGATAATAATAACTAACAAACAATCACAGCACGGATAATTCTTTTTCATTCTTCTATTAGATAAATAAATTACCAGACTATCTGTATTAAATCTGCTGCATCCATACATGAAAAGTACATCTCATTTTGCAAAAGTTTCCATTCGAAACTAGTCCGAACTTGTGTGCTTAAGTGTGATAGAATGTTTGGAAATAAAAGGAAAGCTTCACAAATATATTTTATCCCTATGTTTTCTGACTAAAAAAAATTTTTTTAAAGAAAAAAGAAAACAGAGAAACTGAACATCAGTGAGCCGTAATTTTCAGCGGTGTAGCGGCAGTTTTAACAACTGGACAAGACAGTGACGGCTGGGGATGTTCTATAATTTCTACAAACTATAGGTTGGTCAGGATTTTTAAACATTTGGCGAAGGCAAATGAGAAATTAAGGAAGTGTTTAAAAGTGAAGGTGAAAAAGTTTCTGGAGTGGAAGCCTTAGAAAGTGAGGGAGACGAAGTGCCATCTGATAGAACACGTCCTTTCAACCAATTTCGGTACCGAATCATCCGAGGTGAAATGTGCAGAATAAGGGAAAGAAGTGAACCATGGTAACGAGAACGCCACAGTGCTGAATGCTCACGTGATCGAACGAAAACGGCGCACAACGTAGCAAAAGCGTGTTCGAATGCCTGTCGTACTAACTGAATATTATGCGAACAGCGTCCGATATCGTTCCCTTAAAAACTTTTGAAATTTGCCCCAATCATAACGATGGTGAAACTTAGTTATGCCAAATGTGAACGTAACTACAAAATTTTTCTAACGATAATGAAATAGAGAATAAAAAGTAATTTGTAGCAAATACAACTAGGACAAATATGAATTCTAATTACACATCAGTTTTTATTGCTTTTTTAACATTCCATCGATATATTTTTCCTGAGACTTTTTTGTTTTTTTTTTTCTTGAATTCCAATTTTATCACCTGGTTGTAAGGGGTCCTCAATGCACAACATTGAATTTGATGGCCTATTCATTTGTACTAAGATTTCATCCTTACAAACATACGCACCACCGCTATGGATACGCAATGCTGTTTTCATGTAATTGAATTCTTGTCCATAAAGTTGCAAGAAATTAAGCAATAACACACCCATATTCACCTCCGTGATTCCTTTGTAGGAATAATCGTATGATGGGTGAAGCTATAACAATCAAATTATTATTTTAAATAATGAGTCCAATAATTTACAATAAGGTCTAAGTAGACAGTGAATCTTAAAAATTCAAATGAAAATAAAAGATACGGTTACTTTATGATTATTATTTAAAATACATGATTATTCAAAGTGATCAAGTCCCGCCCTAAAAAGAATTCCAAAAAGAAGGAAAAAAACCTGTAGGAAGCTAATCAGCATTAAAATAAGTCCATAGGACGATAATCCACCCGTGAACACCTGAAAAAATTCATTCCAAAATGAAGAAAAAAGAAAAATAAAAAAATTTTTAAGTCTAAAATTCAAAAGAAGCTTAAACATTTCAAAGAGTGTAAAATTTAGAGAAGCAACTAGGACTAGCCGAAGCATGAACAAACTAAAGAGAAATGAGAACCTCAGTCAGGAGCGGTATACTGTAAAATGGAGAGTGAATTGTAGCTTAACCTTGATATGCAACAATTGAAATATTGCAGTAAAAAAATCTTCCCATCAGTAGAACATCTGATTAAAAGGAAGGAAACTCCTATAACAATAAATAAAAGATGCCATACATTAAAAGGAGGAAGCGTAACATAAGGAACAAAATATTATACCTGATTTAATTGCCGCTGCATTAAAAACTGTTTGAGGACCAAAACTAATGGTTCAAGCACGGGATATCGCATTTTCATATCCTCAATAAATTTTGCCGAACGCACACCTTGTACTGTATTGAATGATATGTCTAAGTATATCTTGGTATCTTTGTCGACCATTTTTACGATTGGTACAAATGCCTTGTCAAGCACATTAATTGACTCCGTGATTCCAGATTCTCTGAGAAAGAGGTTAAAATTAATTATATCCATCCTACTTAAAGAACTGAATCTAACCAGCTGGAAGTTTAGGTTTAAATACTGAGCAGTGAATTAAGAGACTACCAAAACATAAGATAATTCGTAGGCTTCTGGAAAAGAGGAACAGATACAGCCTTATAAGGAAGAAAAAAAAAAACAAACTTTAATGCTACTGCAGTTTTCCAAAGAGGTGGTTCCTCACTTAATAAGTCACTTTCCACGACTACGTCAATGTCTGAGGTAGGTAAAAACAAGCTCGTATATAAGCTCCCAAATACGTCAATTTTTGCTGCTGGCCAAATTCGTTGGAGAACTCCACGAACTCGTTCAAAAACACGTAGCCGTAGTGCTTTCTCTAGTGGAGATGGTTTCAGCCACGCGTACAGATCCAGTAATTCTTCATGTAACCTACAATTTCCATATGGTCCTTCCTCACATTTCTAGATTTTCCACTTTTAAACTCTTTTCTAACATTTTTCGAAGCGATCCTCCAACAAGCATGTATAGTTACAGTGAAGACGAGATACTTCAATATTAAAGCTGCAGACATCCTTTGGAAAATTTTGAACCTAATCTTTCACTGTTTTTTATTCATTGGTGTCGGTCATACTTCCATGTTTGTCGACAGTATTTAACTTTCCCAAAGAACACTAATTCCCATTATTATGTGGATGAAATCAAAGTGTAAAATCTGTACTCACCCCCGTAATGAAAGTGCGTATCTTCGGCGACACCATGGCGAAACCAATGCAGTATTCTCTCTTGGAGGCCAGTACACACGGTCCGAAGAATCTGCTGTAAAATTTAATACTTCTTCCTCTCCCTCAGAACTACTCCTGAAAATATATTTCCTCTAAACAATAACAATTTATTTTTCTGTCCTGTTTAATGATCTTATCCAGTGAGATGGGGATTTTTATTATTCCCTTCTTTAGAATGGAAATAAAGGAAAAAGAAAGCGGAAGTTTTAGGGAGGAGTTGTTTATATTTCATATTATTTTGATGTTCCATGTCATTCAACCCAATTCTGCAATATTACAAACAACTGCTGTAAAAGAATCAACTTAATAAAGAAATTAAGTCAAATGAATGATGAAAGAAGTAACTTACGAGGGTACAGAACCGCACTGACCGGACACTTCGGGAGCGCTATCTTTCAAAATCATCTTGGGTTCCCACTAAAGATCATTTCACTGAAAACTGAGCAGTGATGCACTCTTTCATTGATGTACTCTTACGTTGATAACATCTGATTATTCAAATTCGCATAAGAACAGTTATAAATGTAAAGAAACCAACAGATAATTCAAAACCACTCATTTTGGCTAAGCATATATCATTTCTGATGATCAAATGCGTTTCATCAGATGGTTATAGTTACTGACAGCCAGGTTTAAGGCTCCTTTCAGCGTTACTCTACTGGAAGGAAAAAGGAGGGATGAGAGAGAAGGGAGGAGGAAGGTGAACGGCAGCATTCAATAAACACATCCTATTTTCGTGAAGTGTATAAGTTCGTCTGCGGCCGATTTCATTATATATATACTCCACATTGGTCACAATTAAGTTAGCGGTCGGAATAATTTTCGATATCGACATCAAGCTTCGTTGGAAAGTCAAACACATCTACTGCCACTATATACCGATATAGAATATCAGGCAATCTCAGCTGATTCAGGAAAAAACTGTGCTCACTCTGCTATGGTCATCGACAAACAGTTCCCAACCAATCAATAACATGTCTAACTACAGCAGTAAGGCCACAGCAGTTGAGATCAGTGTACATGGCCAGATTTTTGTAGTATTACAAGAAGGTTTAGGCTGATGTGTAGAAGTGAAGTGAGTTACATAACATCACACACTGTGACAGGGATCCATTTTGAACTCCCTCATCCAGCTCGAGCCTCTCATTTTCGATGGTATGAAGGAGCTAGGTATCACAATTTAACGCTCATGAAGAATGTGAGCCAACTCATCCGACGGCCTGTTATAACAAGTCTAGAGTATGCCTGGGATGAGGCATTTAACAAGTTAACATTTATGATTTGTCGGGATTAAGTGCTCCTTGAATTCGAAATGGAGACAAAATTAGTTGGCATATTTTGCTATCCTGAATGGAAACGTCCATCTGACTGGATATCTCTCAACAGGTGACTTTTTTCTTTGTTCAGACAAGTACTACCTTCTGCTCATCACTCTGTACGTTATGCGGTCGTCAGCTTTATTGGATCAGTATTGATAAGTGACGTTAATTTAGTCAGTCATGCAGTAACTTGACATTAGGCCCTTTTGGCAGACTGTGGGTATTACCATTTCCATTTAGTTTTGTAGGTCACGTTAATCTTATTTTCTCAGTAAAGCATGTGTTGTTCACAACATTCGGTTCCCTAGTCACTACGATGTGCTTTAGCACTAATGAAGACAGCGTTTTTTAGAAATGAGTTGGTGTATTTTATCGTTAATATCATGTGCCAGTTTAACAAAAACCCCAATGTTAATGTTGTAGTAACGACTTTTTACCTTATACATTTAATAATTGGTGGGACTTAAATTTTTTAGACTTTTCCAATAACCGAAAGTTGTTCTTCAATAACCAATAGTATCAGCTTTGGTAAGAATGGCAGTTGACATTTTTTCTTAGTTTACTGTGAGGAAATGTCCTTAGCATAACACCTGTTAGACTAAAGTTACTGCAATTTTCAGTTTGCAGTTTTCGAAACATTTCATGAAATTTCACTTGTAGGTCATTTCTGAAATTATTTTTTAGTTGAGCAGAATGATGGGTTCTTTATTCTCCAGACATATTTCAGTATGTTTTATTAAAAACTGTTGCTTTTTTCAGAGACTTTATTTTTTTTTTTTTTGGTTTTCGAAATGATAACTAGTTTTCAAAATTGATTTTCAACTATATAGAATAAACAAGTCAACTGTGGGTTAATAAACTTAAGTCTTAAGAGATTCTATAGTTAAAGAAAAGGTGTTTAAACGAAACTACTGTGGAAAATAATCAATGGACCAGTATTCTTCAAACTTAATTTTTAGGATATGGATGAAGTCAAACAATTTATTGATTGCATCTAAAAAAGTTAGTTTCCCATGGTCAATAATTTTTCCGTTTTCCCTTTTTTTTTCGAAATAATGATTGATATTGACTATAACTTTATCAAAAGCTTTCATAGTTTGAAATGTTGAGCCTGTCAACTTTTAATTTTAATACGATATATATTGCAACTTCGCATCGGCAGGTGGAAAAGTCATTTCCCGTTTCTTTAACAGTGTTTTTTCTTTCAAAAAAAAATTTGTTTTCTGCAATAGATACAATGTAAGATTTGAGTTCGGGAAATTTTGTTACAGATGGTAGTGATTTCAAAAATTTGTTGCATTTATTGCAAACGGGTGCGTAAGGTGCTTACTGCATATCCGCTGCAAGATGTAATAGAATGGATTGACATTAATAAAAGGCCTGATGGAAGAAAAATTTTGAATTATACGAGACAGATAACTGGGTCAAGGTTGTATATCTTTTTTTTTTCACGCCTTCTTAATAGAAAATGTTTCCAGTTCAGAATTCATTATGATCTGGTAAAGCAGGGGATAGTCATTTGTTCTTTCAGTCTTTTTCGTACAAGCATTATCCGTAAAAACCTGAAGACAGGAAGGCTGTGATGATGTTGTACGTGAGTCTTTGGGAACTCTTACGAGAAAATGTTATCTCAGTGAGTGTTAAACCTTATTAAATCTGTAGTCGGAGTAGTAGATGCAAGGCCCTACTTCGCAGTATACAGCAGGCCGTGTAAATGATCCACAAATTGTAATTTTTTCCAGAACGCTGCCTCGGATATTTATTGGAGGTGAATTTTTTGGAGGTTGTAACGAATTATATGCATCGAAGAGGAACGGTGTCCTATAAGGGAAACTTACTGAAATTGGAACTATATGAAGAGATTGAGAACAGTTGAAGGTCTGTCTAGGATTTTATAACAGTACCACTGGATGAATATACATCGACTGTGATTTGTATTTGGTGGATTTAATTTCATGTTTTGTAGTGTACCCTGTAAGAATAATTATCGATATCGTTCGTTATGAGTGATTGGAACTAATTCTTAACAATAACATATCAGAACTTATGTTTCACTTCTACTTTTTCCTACTTTATATTTTTTCAACGTAATATTCCACGAACGTGTCCTTTCCTCACAGAAGAACAGTGCATATCATAAGATCCATGCACGGCTAATTTTACAGATGAGTAGGTGCTGTCGAATTAGGAGAGTATTTTGTATAAGTTGGATGACAAGGTAGCCAAACCAATCATGTGTAACTGGAACTTGCCAATGTTGGCTCAAGAGTGTTAAGGTCATCACAATAACAGCAAGGCATTAGATAGTTCTGGTACCTGATCTAATTAAGAAAAGGATTAAATATAAGCAGGAATGAATACATTAAAACAATCAGAGAAGTTCTCAAAGGATTGCGGAAATTAAACTACTCGTATAGAATTTAGGAATAAAGTGAACCTATTAACAAGTCATCTTCATCATCGCCATCATTTGGTAGCAACTTTAAGCCATTCCTTACACCATATGCGCGATTACTTCGTATTAAGCCATTTTGTCGCCGTCGGAAACATCGGACGATTACCACCAATAATGTGATGAACAGTATAGAAGTCAAAACGATAAACCATTGATTAAATTGAGTAAGTCGAAAAGCAGATATAATAGTATCACCTGTTGAGTTAACCGTCTCGTTCATCTCTGATCTTATTCCAGACTTCATTTGCTCTTCACGAGGCAGATTCATGTACTTAATTTGCCATGATCTACAAAAGCGTTACAGTTATGGTGGGTATAAATGACGTACTAGAAGTTTTTGTCTGTACAAATCCTTGGAACTTTTAAGAAGCATCTATCTCACTTGACAAATTAATTATACCTTTTGTCGCATTCAATTTCATCGGATCCATCGGTACACTGTTCAATTCCATTGCACAGGTCGTACTGGGCGATGCATTCACCATTATTGCACATCCACTGCCAAGGATTATTGCAGGTCAATATCTGAGCTGATGCACACGGTAACACCATCTCTACAAATGACAAAGCTGAAAATTTAACTTGCGACAATTCCATCCTGCTTTTGGCTAATTTAGGTTTGGATTTTTTCTGCAGTTAGCTGGATATACCATGGAATCGACGTAGTTGCAGGTTACCATAGCCATCTGAAAGGAATTTCACTCAAGAAATGGATTGGACACTTAAGCAGGAAAAGGGTCGGAGTAGAACTGTTGAATATCTGCTTTTTGCAAGACAAATGATGTACTGGAGCGCAGGAAATTGATAATGTTTGCTGAAAATTTGTGAGGGAAGAGATATAAGGCATGTGTGAGGCATCGCATCTCATCGATTTAGCAAGGCCTATGTGAGCCCTTTTTCCAACCTTAGGTCTCTGTCTTCTTGAGTCTTTAGTTATAGTGAGCTTCATGTTATCGATTCCAGCTACCGCTGCCATCATATTAAATGGCTTTAGTCAGTTGTTAACAGTTGTCAGAAAACAGATGAATTGTTCGACAAGTAAAATTGAAGCGAAAATGGAACAAGGGTCTATATTTGAATTTCCAGCTTGACTGTTAGTTTAGTCAGTTCAGATAACTAATTCCCGACATAACACACTTCGACATCTTAAGCAATATTGATCAGGTTTGCATAATTTCGGAATGAGGACGTATGAAGTAGGTCATGATTTTCTTACGGTTTGTTTTGTTGAAGTTGAAAAGTTTTTTAAATTAACCGCAGTTATTTCACAGGATATATAATCAATATATGAACTTTTCGTTATAACGCAAGATGAGTAGTATTCTGTCATTTCTATTACTGTACAACATTGGAATAAGTTTGACAGAAGAGAATTTTTTTGTTTAGAAAGTTTTGCTACGCATGCAGCATTATATCCGGTAATTATGAGGTACAATAAAATTAGCAAGTGTAAAGTAAGATAAAGCAAAACATAATTATATTTAAATTATCTAACAATGCTTTCTAGCATGTTTTGCACTTGTGATCATTCTTTTTATATGTAAAATGCATTATATTTACAGGGATTGTCTGCAATGGAATTTCCATGTGATATGGACGTTCATCTTGCTGCTGCACTTGCATATTCTCAAAGCATTCGAAAATATCAACAGGTAAATATTCTATTAACTGTATTTTGGCACAGAAATGCTTTTTCGCATTACTATTTCAGTACTACAGAAATTTTTTCTGTAGAATATACAATACAGTGGAAAGGATAGCAATCATTATTTTACTGAATTCATAGTTACATTACTAAAAGTTCTACTAGAATTAACTGATACGGATTGTAGGTGACAAGGAATGAAAATGTACAACAGTCACCAGTTTTTCAAAAGGTGAAGCGGCTTGCACGAAATGATTCTACTTCGCATAGTGCGCATTCGGAGACAGAAAAGTGGAGGATGACTCAAATCGATCAAAGCAGGTTAGTTAGTTTATTCGCAAATTATATTTTCATATTTTTTGGATAAGCCAGTATATTGTTGCTGTTTCTTACCTTTGACGGATTAAGCATGGAAAAGGGTAACCATAACATAAACAGTTATTAATTGTAGTACTATATCTGTTATTAAATAACCAGTAAGTTGTTAAATTATAATTTGCTAATTCTTTATATGAGTAATCTCTAGATTTTATGATCTTAAATGCAGTTGTACTTTATCTCATGCTAGTACAAGTGAAGAAATTAATATTACTTGTTAATAAGATTAAAGGCCATTATACTTAACTTTTCACTTTAGAAGCCTGATCTTTGTCTTACATGTTGAATCATCACACGGAAATTGCTTGTTTTTGGTGCAGTATTTCTAGGATTTCGAGTAATGTTAATAATAGAGGAGTGTTGTCACAGCCATATACAAGGGTCATACAGCCGAAAATGTGGATGGGAGTTTCAACCATGAAGATGAGTATTCCAGTTAAAGTTGTTAATTGGAAAAATAAGTTAGACCATCTGAGTATTTTATTCAGGTAAGAGTGCTGCAAATTTTTTTTCCGATCACTGCAAAACAAAATCTATTTGATCCACTATCACCAATGATGGGAGTTCAGCGTAACTGAGTAATTTCTTTTTTTTTTTTTAGTATTAAAAAATTTAGAACTAGCCTGCGTCATGTACCCAGTCCCACTTTTTTTTCTATCTAAGTAATTTGGTGGATCCTTCAAAGACGGTTGTTAGTGCTTTACAAAAAGACTTTACAAGTAGGTGAAGGAAGGAGATGTGCTCCTATTTGCTCATTGTGCAGTCTTATCTCGATGTATTTAGAGTATTTTCCTGAAATCTTCTACAAACTTTTGTCACGTTTTTATTAGTTACAGACTTTTCCCGAATTTTAAAGTTTCCGACTTATGAAGTTTTTAAATTCCTTTTATTGCATTAATTTCAGCTCACTCTGCAACGGTGCCACATCCGCAGTCCAGGTATATGCAGATCTTAACGATGGGTTTCGTGATCTGATCACTTTTTTGTGTTACACTTCATCCACCAGACGACCTGTCGCGGTTTTTACTCCAGTTGAGATTTATGCAGGTTCCTTAGTGAAACTGCACCAGTATTGCTTGCTTGGAACTGACAATGTATGTTCCAGAAAATCTTACAAATTTCATTAGGAAAGAGTGACGTACCATCATTCAATTTTGGGTAGGGTCAATATTTTTTACGTTTTTAGCATTAAAATTTCTAACTTAATTCTTTTGTATTGAATGAAGACTTGTTGAAGGGTGCGAAATCTGAATATCCTTCAGTTTCCAGGAAATTTATTTCTGCTTAGCCAATCTCATTATTCGCGAAATAACAATTTAATTCTTTGCTTCCTTGTTGGCGAAGCATCGAAGTTATTCTTTAGAATTGCGAAAGGCTCCTTTACGTAGCAATTCATGAAGTGATGTCATTTTGGCTTCGATTTCTACATCGTAACAACTTGAGTAAGTATAATCGGTTCTGGCTCCATACACGAGCTGTTATCACAAAAATGATAAGAAACATCGTCATAAAGCAATGCATTTTTGCTGTCAAACATGATTTGGCCGCAATACTTAAGGAGTGAGTTGTGGCTTCTGTTATATTCTGAAAATATATTTAAATGACAGGTATTGAAATTTCTTGCAGACACAAGGAAATAAGCAGCAATCCCAGTTCCTCCAGACTTTTGTTGACTTAAACTCTGTACGTAAATTTAGCAGTCATTGTCAATCCGGCATTTTCAAGACCTTGATAGAAGGATTGAAAGGGAAGGATTACCAAAGCTATGAAAAAAGTTGCCTACCCATACTATTTGGATTGTTCAATAATTCAGGTTCACAATGTTGATTCTGGAAAATGGTGATTATAGCTATGGCTTTTACGCATCCGAACAAATGGAATATTTCATGGCTGTACTGTCCCACCAAACATCGTACGTCGATTGCTAAACAACTGTAAGCATGCGTATTTCGCTTCCGTCTAAATGAAAGAATTAACCGAAATCTTAGTGAAGTCTTGTTGATTTTTTTCTGTATGACTTCTGTGTATTCCATTCATCTCTTTGTGAATTACATCTGTAAATAGAATGGTATTACTTTCTGTCTATTACTCATTCAAACATTATGCTTTTACTGTATATGATTCGTTGTTGAGTATTCAGCAAAATAAAGAAGTTACAGGAATTGAGCATATCATCCTGTTCTGTTGCCATTTCCCAAGTGAAAGCATATTTTCAATACTTCAATCCACAATATACTTTATTTGTTTTTAAAAGCTCTTTTAAGAACTAAGTGTTCATGTTCTTAATAAAAGTGCAAAAATCACCAGAAAGTCCCGACCATAACACCACTCCCTGCCATTAAGCTTCACCACCGACTTCCGGAATTGCTCAATTCAAAATTGAGACTACGAGTATCCAAATTTACGTTCTCATTCCGGATTCGGGATATGGCCTTGCTGACTGATTTAAAGGCTCTACCGCTTTACACTGAGGTTATTTAGGCCTTGATGGATACCAGTGGAGTGGAAGCCACTCGAAAATGCGCAGTGTCCAGTCCGTCCTTACCGCAGCCATCCAGCGCAAAATTTAACGCTCCAGAAAACAGGTAATTATTAAATCATTAAAATTAAGCCGACCTACTGAGGAGACGGGAGCCATTTCCCATTGACTTTCGTGCTAGTGCAAACTCTGGAAGTAATGTAATTTAAATTTTTCCTTGGTTTAAATTTTCAAAGTAAGAGTCAGGTGTAGGGCTTACACGAAGCATTTATTGGTATCCAGATTGGTAGCGAATTGTAAATTAAATGTTTAAATTTTTGAAATGTAGATCGAGATTTTAAGAAGTGTGGAAGCTATGATAATGCGAGTTCGAGGTTCTGGAGCTGATATCTCGCATTTTAGTAAACCAGTCTGTGATGTACGACAGTGTAAGAATTCTCATAACTGAAAAAATTGAGTATGTTGAAGGAGTCTGTATGACGAACTGATGAAGTAGGAGAAAGGAAATAAATTGCAAAAAGTGATGAATTTAAACAAAGTTTAGAGACATATATGATGAAAATGGTTCACTAAAAGTACGTCGTTCTAATCGTGAAATTCGAAAGCCGAAATTTGATGACGAAATTGTTGACAGTATTTCTACTGCTAAAATAGTACAGAGGAAGCGGCCAAGTGCTGAAAGGTTACATCATTCTCCAGAAGCTGTGGATCGTTTTGTGGTATGCTGCGTATATTTTTTATTCTTAAAATTTTCACTGTTATACCTTAGAAAATCATTTTTTCTGGCTTCATTTTAATCATATACAGGAACTATTTGTTGGTTTGCTTCATTGATGAATGGTGGTTGTCCAGGTTTTCTTCTTTTTTTCCTTTTTTTTTCGTAGATATAACAGTTTGCAGTTGTGTAATTTTTGTTTTCATTTAAGGAAAAGACACAGATGACGGCTCGAGTGAAACTAGGCAAGAGACAGTGGCGAACTGAAGCGACCATTGGGACTCCTGTTGAAGTTAAAAGCTTCAAGAAATTTCCAGGGAAACCTATTGGTCAGATGCAATCTGTTATTTTTACTGATAAAGTACGAATTTGAGATATCCTAGTAAAATCGTGAGGAAAATTTTTATTTAACAAGCTGACTATTTTCTATGTAAAAATTAAGTTTTGCATACTTTGATGGACTTTTGATAGGTTTTCTTTTTTTTTCTTAATTATTTAGAATATTTATGCACTGGATACTTTCTAGAAAAGACGTGAACGATCGACAAGTAAAGAAGCACGTACAAAAGAACTGGCAACCTTAACATCGCAGACAGCAAGTCTTAGTACGGGCTTAACGGAATCGTTGAAAAAGTGGACTGCACTAGATGATGTGGCGCTAATAACAGCGGTAACTCGGGTATGACATCCGGCAGCCTTCCTTGTTGATTAAAATAAAACCGTTTTGTAATCATTTCCAACTGGGTTTTAAACCGTTTTATAGAACGAAGGAAGCTTGATACTAAAATTATACTCACAGAAGATTTAGGTGAGTAGTCTTGCTGCTGTTCATGGAGCTGTTCTTTTTTCACGTCCTTTTACTCGTGGCGAGATCGAAGAAAGATGGTATGAACTACTATATGATGAGGTTTTGTTTTGCTTTGTTGTTTTTTGACTTAAATGAGAATATAATTTAATCATTGGCATAAGTATGTCGTTTATATTTTGCGTGGAATTAACTAACCGCCCCGACTAGAATTCTACGAGTTTTTGACACGGCGTTATTTGTGCCATTAAATTTCTGTAAGAACTTGTACTGCACAGTTAGATCCCTTCTCTCATTAATTTCATCTTGGGTCTTGAACAATATCCTTTACCGGTAATAATGATGATTAAGCTATCACTTCCCTTTGACGTGCCATTTCATTTTGCATTATTCTGGGTTCTAGTAAATTTTTGCCATATGTGTTTCAGAAGGTTTGAAAAGCAAATTGCTTTCTAAGCTTGTGAGACTACTTTTATTGGAATGCACAGTGCGTTTAAATTAAAGCCCAAAATAAATAAAGTTTGATTTTGGTAAAAGCTACAGATACGCTGAGATTTTTTTGTCTCTTATAAAGCTTACTCATTTTCATCATATTTTTTGGCTTAGGATTTCAATAGTGTTGAAATGTCCTAGAAAACTTAATCGTTAATATATATTCCAATAATGATTTAATTTCTTCTAGGGCGTTTCGAATATTGCGAAGAGACGAATTGCAGATCTTTCCTTGGAGACCATTAGTGCGGTGCAATCAAGAACGGTTTTTACCGTAGAAGAAGAAGAATTGTTATCAGCTATTCCGTCAACTACTAGCGGTAGTAATCTTGCAGTGTTTGAGCAGGTTAAAGATTGTTTCCTATTGAGGATCATTTTTTTAGTTCCTAATTGTGGAGTCTTCACTTGTCAAATAGGTTTATGGTCCAAATCATAATAAAAGCATATTAGTATATTAGTTCGATAGTCAACATAAAGGTTTGATATTTCGATTGCAAACGAAATTTTTGAAAATGAATTTCAAGTATGATTCTATAAATTGTGAAATACGCTCAAAAGTTCCGTAGTTTTTAGCTGTTAGAACGAAACAAGGAAGTGTTTCATCATGCGCGCACTCCAACTGTCTTACATCACCACTGGTTGGAAATGAAAAATTGGGATTTGTTACAAGATCAGAGGAAGGCGAGCAACCGTGTCTTAGATTTTGCAGAAATTGAGCAAAGCCTGGAATGGAATGGCGGTTGGGATCGACATATTAGTTTCGAAGAAATGCGTTTATCTAAGGCAGCAGCTTTGGCCGAACGCACTTGGTTTGAGTGGGAAAAAGTTACTTTTATTTTTCGTTCCATAGAGATAGGTAATGTACTGTATATTATTTTTTCATTCTCCTTTTCTTTTTTCCCCTTCTCTGGATCTAAATAATATTGAGACAAAAACACGATTGTAGCAGTCACACGTTGTTTCTGAGCAATAAAGCTAAGATTTATGATCACTGAAGCTTCCTGAAGTTCTGGAAGAATGCTAGGTTATCCTGTTTTCACCTGTTCAGTCTTCAGTGAGAAGAGATATTTTTAGGTACACGTTGAGGCTGTCAGTGGAATATCTGACGACTCACAAATGGGTGAGGGTATTTGGGGTGTTTTAAAAGGACGCGTGGTGCGCTACTTGCTGCGAGGCGAAACTATTCTAATAGGTCGCAACACACAGTTTCACAATGTATGTGTAGAGTAAAATTCATGATATATATGTTCGTGTAGTTTTGTTTACTATGAATCTAGCATCAAGATTTCCCGTTGATTCAGGAACAACTACGGAACTTTGCAATAATAATAGTAAGGTAACAGTTCGAAAAATCGTTTATTTCTTGAAGTAGGAGCCGGAATCTGTACAAAGAAAAACATCTTTGGTTGAGCATAGCTGCCTTTTATCATCCCTTATGCATTGTTTCGAATATAAGAAAAAGAGTACATGCCAGGAAACCTAGCACAGATTTTATATAAATACTAAATAAATACCAATTATGTCACATGCAAGATATGGAAACTTTAGATGAATGAGAAAATGCATGAGTCTTCTAATAGTGTCTTTAAAGATGCTAACTAGAATCGAACTTAAGAAAAAACTATATTATTTAAGAAATCCCGAATACTGAGAAAAGGCTAAGCTTTACGTTTGCACAAACCAATTTTAAATTGAATCCCTAAATCTATATTTAAAGATCTAACTAGAAATTAAAACTCGCAATTTTAGGTTGACATAAATCTGGCCCTAGAAGGACCAGTTGCAACAATCAGTCGCAAACAAGCCACTTTAAGAATAACACGAAATGAGCAAACCAAAACAGTGGAAGTATTCTTATCCAATGTTGGGAAGCCTCCTATATACGTCGATGGTAAAACATTGCTGAATGGGGATAAAATCAGGTTATTTAGTAATGGGCTAATAGAAATCGCTCAAATACGCCTTCAGCTATTCATTGCTGCTGCTAGCACTAGTTACGGTGAAAGCAATAACAACACCAATAACCAACAAAGTGGAACTAAACTACCACCAACTGAACAACAACAATCGTTTACAGCATTATCATCTACAGTACTACCACAGCCACTGGCGTTTTGAGCATATTAGAAGATTCATACGTCTACATTTGTTATGTATTCGATATAGTTGCAAAAGATTCTGTTGGTAGCCTGAAATTAACTTTTGAAATTTTATATGTTAAGTAGATCCTTCAATCTTTGAAATAAGTTACTTCAAGATCACTTGTGTTGATTTTATATGCTGATGATTTACCTTACTTTTCTATGTTTGAGGAAAAATGCAAAGAAAAAAAGACCTCTGCGTCTGTGCTTTTAACACAGAGAGAGAATCGGAACTGAGCTGTTTCGGAAGTGAAATATGGGAGTTATCGTCACGACTTATTTTATGTTGTTTGGTTGTTGCTGGCAACTTCCTCTGGTTACCCATATTGAATACGAAATTTCGCCAACCAAGACGTCTTGAGCCCTACAAAAGATTTATTAGTATTACTCCGCGAATTTGTGAGCACTTTTAAGTTGAGAAAAACGAGCATGCAGAAGTGGATTCATTTTATTTCGTAAGAATTACTTGTTGCTGAGCTGCTGAAAGCACTCCTTTATAGATTTGGGAGCGTAAAAATCGTGGATACGAATCTTTGCTCATTAAAGTAAATACATGCTCCTCAGCTGGAGAAAATGCATGCCGTCTGGCCACTGACTTATCCTGCAGTGACTTCATTGCGGCCTCTAGCGTACGTGAATCAACATTTACCTGAAGATAAAAGTTAATCCACCATGTCCTATCCTTAATTAACTTCCTAAGTCTCAGATAAACATTTCAGTAGTGTGGTAAAAGATCTGTGTGTAAGAAAAGATTTGAGATTTGTGATGTCCCAACGAGTGCAAAAAAAATCTCGCGGTTTGAAAGGTATATCATAGGTTGAAACGTATTGTAAAACTTGACGTGACGACAAAACTTTACCCGAAATGATCCATTTAACTAAGAGGAGAACCAAACTCTAATTCAAACCAGTTGAAGCAATTAACAAGTGTAGAAAAGAGCATACTTGACAGGGAGCGCCGGACGCTAAAAATTCTTCATAAATATGCTGCGCCTTCCTTTCTACTTGTTCATTAGCAGAAAATTTCAAATCTTGAATAGCCATCCAAAATCGAATGTTTTCGGAAGAAAATTCGCTTTCCAGGAATGTTTCAAGAACTTGTCGCCCAATGGGATCACGAACGAGCTCTTGCACCGAAAGGCCCCACCGTTTAACCCGTCGCTCAGTCGGCACTTCTACCCTAGAACAGGTTTATATAAGAAGCGTTTAAAATTTCATGAAATGATGAACGCAGTAAAGATCTCGGGAATGAAAGTTTTATTTCTTTATAACCTCTTACATTAAAAATGTTTACCAACAACAGCTCTTCTTAATCCCAGTAGCAAGATGGCTTCAGTAACACAATAAAGTTGCGCTTGGACTGCCGAAGATGCAAGTACTGGAATCTCCTATTTCACTTTAATAGTTAAGTGTAAAGAAATGATATCGGCTAAGTGCAAAGCAATGTAATATGCATAACTGTGAAACTTACGAGTCAGTATTTAGCACCCATAAATTAGTGTCGTCAGATATCCAAGGATTACTAGGTTGTGGAGTTGATATAAAAGGATCATAGTCATGAAACTGTTCACACCAAGACACCATCCTAAATTTTACAGTGTCAATTGATATCATTATCTGTACGGTGCGTAGCTGCATCAAGCACATCAATTGTAATAGGCGAAGATCCATTTTCGAGGCTACCTCAACCTGTATCAAAATAAGTAAAGTGTGCCACTCTCTTTATATCTACACCCTTTCACCACTAAAACCATGACGAAAAAACCTTTCAGTACCATTACAGCATATTTTGGGGAATACCATGCTTCTTATTCCTTTTTAATAAATGAATATGCGTATTATTTTTTATTAGTTCTCTCAAAAATTCCAAATAAAGATATACCAAATACTTACGTCTCACTTGCTTTCATAGCCTTTAGCCATGGTTTCGTTTTCAACGTGAATTTCAATCGCTCCAATTCCCTTCGATAAACAGCAGCAGTACGTTTCCGTAATTTCTTTTCTCTCTTCTAAAATAATGTGATTTTCAGAAGTACAAAGAGTAAGTATGCTATACTACATGAAACACGTTTATTTTAAATACTGCTGGGATGTTATTCTCTAACTATTTTATTACAGGAGTTTTAATTTTACTTTCATCACACTTTAAATATTAAGCCAAAATCTTCTCTGGGTTCAGTTAATAAGATTGTCTGCATATTCAAAATATCCAGGTGCAGAATTTTAAGTCAAGTTTCTTAGAACTACTTTTTTTCTCAATGCTTAGATAAAATGACAACCTGAATGTGCTGCTCGAGACAATTTGCTTGTCCAGGCCTTCGAGTCCTCCAAAATGCTCTTTCTTCACTATCGTATACAACTTTGTCACTCTTTTTCTTTTCCTATAAGCCATATTTATTCCAATCATTTTGGTAATTAATTACTTGTTAAATAAGAAGCTAACTTGATATGGAAATAAATAAATGTTCGGTGAGGAAGCCTTTTATTAACATTAACAAACAACTGTGCATAAACATGGTGCGTAGCTAAACTTTTATTCTATTATTTATAGAGCAAATTTGTACCGTCTACTACTAAAAAGATGGTGTTCCAACTGATTTGATATGAAAGCAGTAATACCGTAACTAACCCTACGAAATGATATGAAGTGATAAACTATCCAACCTTCTGAATTTTCAACTGCATTTCCGCTTGAACAGTGATAAAACCCCACATATGGCCAAGAAGTTCAAGAAGTTTATTATATGCCTCAACTTCATCTTCTTCTAACCCATGCTTCTGCTCATTTCGCATCAGCCTTTTATTAAGATATATTGCTGAAAACAAAATACATAGACTTTGATGTTCCTATCAACTTCAAAATGATTTTCACTGTATTTTTTGTGACCATACATCTGTAACATTAGTTTCCATATTTCTCCTTATTCATTTTTCGGCCCAATCTAGGAAGTTGGATGTTTTAGATGTCTAAATGTTCTACCCGTTGATGAGATTTTAAATTCACAAAGGAACAAAAAAAAGTGCAAGTTGACACCATTAACTACTAAATTGCGATCGACCCCACTGATATTCTTTATTAATCAGCGAACAATCTCACCGTATTCTACATTATCGGTGTGAGTAGCATGTGAAGGCCAAAAGTATGGCATCTGCAATCTGTATAATGTATTATCATCCTTGACAAGCAATGAATGCTCAATAACGGGGAATATATAACCATGCTGAAGAAGTAAAGTTGCCAAGTGCAATGCATCCGCGAGATCATCAAAAGCCATCAACTCCTGCAATTTTTCGTATCTAATACATGTTATGTAGCAAATACCATCCAAAAATTACTTATTCTTTTTGTGTGTAGTAATAGTACAGGAAAAAAGCTTTTATACATTTTATTATATCCCTCATGAATGATACACAGTACTTTACAGAATTTTTTTCAGCTTTAATAATGTTAAAGCATCATATATGCAGGATTTCCAAAAAAGTCGAGAAAAAAAGTTACTATGAAGTAAGTAATTACTATGAGCTACTAACTCAGTAATTTACTCCATCTTAAAAATTGTCATACAATATGGCTTTATCGCAGATTCTTACAAAATAATATCAACATTCAAAAAACGATCCTGAAATCAAAAAGCACGACTTTCCGAGTTGTGACCATAAAAAAAATTAACCATGAGCTTAAAGAAAAACAAACCTGTAAAAAGGAAACCAGAGTTTGGCCGGTAAGAGCTTGTGGTACTGCCACACGAAAATATTTGAGCGTTTTGAGCGGTGCCGATTCAGCGATCCGCATAGATAGTAAATCGAGCTAAAAGCATAATGATGAACAACTTTGCTAACAACCGTTAGTGTACCAAAATTTCCAGTAAGGAATAATTAAAGGGTCAGAAGCACATAACAGATCGCTCAATTTGAAATATTTACCACATAAATCAATTTCTATGAATCAGGAACTTAAATTAGGCCAGCTAACATTTTGGATGACTTTTTTTTTTTTAAACAATACCACAAATTAAATGCACAGAAGGATAATTCTTTGTTAAATTTAAATCTCTGCATGCACAGTAACAACTATGTAATTATCTAAAATTACACGAAATTTGTTCTGAATTGAGCTATTCAATGTATGAGAAGAAAAAAGGGAAGGAGGGGAAAAATGTACCAAAAACCACCACTATTCAATCTTTTTTACATTATAACTTCGAGTTGCAATAATACTACACACAATATATCTGTCAAGAAAAGTATTTATTAGAAATTGATTTTCCCTTTGAAACTTTCCTAAGAATTTGAATTTTAAATTAAAAGTCTATAGGGACATACACATCTGTAATTATTCCTCACTAAAATTTCATGTATTTCAAACGGAAGCCCACCTATCTCCATCAAACAAACCCCTCTTTCGCATCATCACGTCTTCTTGCATTACATGTTTTTTATACAGCTTTATGAAATATTATCGCAATAAAGTATTATGAGGAATTAGAGTTCTTTTCAAAAAATATTTCGGAATTGAAGTTTTAAATATCTTTAAATAAATAATGATAAAAGTTAGTCCTGCTGCAGCATGCAGCACGAAATGGGAAACAAGCACTTGTAAAGGAGAGACTTTATGTCTGTCTTCAGGTAAATATGCAACGTTGTTAATTTGTCAGTAAAGAATATAGTAAGTAGTTTTGTTCATGTAAAATATTTTAGTGTGAGATATAAGCTTTAAGCAGTAAATTCTAATGTTATGCAATTCTAATCAGTATATAGATAATTCAAGCTCAAAAAATGAGTCAGGCAAACATTTTATTTACAGAAAGGAAACGTGCTTATTGTAATACGAAGGTCCTATAGATATGAAACTTGTTATGACAGAGAAACAACGAACATAAGTGCGGGGAGCTTGAAATAGATTGCATTAATTGGAATGTGGAAAGAGAAACCTTAAAATGAATGAGGAAAAAGGTGAAAATTAAAACTGGTTCGTTGACGCTTTCATCATAACGAGTAAATGTTAAATGGTATAAAAATAACTGAGTATCATTTAGAAAGAACAGCCTTAGTAAAGATGAAATTGACGCAGTTAGACACGGAACAATTCAACTAAAAATGCATTATAACCGAAAATTTTAACGAAAAATAACAGGAAATAAAAATGAAACGAACCTTAGCAAGGGTGTAGGCAGCCATCTGCACCAATGAAGCTAACAATCTATTGCATACAGGTTGTAGGTACCAAAAATAGCAATGGTAGCAGTAACTTCAACATGTTCTCTGATACCACAAAAACATAAATGATAGGAAGTGACCACAGCGCGTATATGAGAATCTTCGGAGTAAAAGCTACCAGTTACGCGTACAACAACAGACAGAACATGCCATAACGATAGATGACAAAATCGTACTACCTCTTATAGTCCATTGCGTTGGTACTTCATACTACAATATCCAAATCATTATTTGTGAATGCAATGTAAAATAATATAACGATAGTAGTCAAGGTTCCTGACTACAGTGATGGGGATTATACTATTTGATGTGGTAGCAGTGATGTCTAAATTCAACAGTATTGTAAAATGATGATGGCCATGATAATGATAACTATTAATGACGTGATAGTAATGATGGTAACAGTAAATAATCATTGTGACGTGAAAAAGACGAATCTAATAAAACTTCCACCACAAAAGGTGTTGCGATTAGTTTTTGGCCATTTTCTTGCGTATCTATCAAAAATACACTAAGGCAGGCAAATACGTACACACATCTTCATGGATGTCCATATGTATGTGTGTTTGTCTGTCTATAGGCTGTGATGTGTACTCGACTAGCAAAACAAACTATGGAAGAAGCAGAAAGCAAGACTAGGCTTGCTTGTTCGAATCAATAAGCTCACCTTGAAACGTCGGTCTAAGAACCAAACACACACCATGCAGAGTGCGAGACGCTGCGTGCAGTGTGCTGCGAGCTGCGAGTAATGGATGGCAGCAAGAGCTGCAGATGAGTCAACTCTCTAATGTGTTCCACATTATTAGCCGCTGAATATGCCAGTTGCACGGATTCCATCGATGCTTACTGCATTCACGTGGGAAGACGCTGCGTGCGTGAGGAAGCGTGTACTGGTAGATCTGGATGCGTGGTAACTAACAGTTACAATGTCACTGCTGAACAGAAGGCTGGAAAAGGCAACATCTCAAAATGTGAAAGAAAACTCTGATTTCACTGTTAAATACAAGTTACAGGCCATTTAGCTGTCTGTTCCAGTTTCTACTAAGGCAAGTTGCTTGCTCATCTCTTCTGAGATAAGACTGGTCTCTAGTGAAATACTTCATAAGATTATCTCAGTCTTAGCATTGGCGTATACTTTTTATTCATCACAGGTAAACGAGGAAAAGTAAAACTGGAAACAAAACATGACTGATATGTCCAGCTCTTCCTTGGACCTTTTGTGAATCATCAACAAGATCTACTAGTTCTGCTCCATAGACATGAAGGATTGTTACTCTTTTATTTGAAGATTTAAAATCAAATTCATTCACGTTTTTCTTTGAAAATTAGGTACGCTTTCAATAGAGCGTGAGATCAAAAAGTTCAAGTACACTTGATTTTCAGGACACGCTGAGAAGAAACTTTGTTTAAAGCGTTAGCTCACATCGATAATGTCAGAACTGGGAGCAGAAGTTTGAATATATGACTGCTGATTAAAGTTATGCTGTGATAAGAATAATTTGAAGATTCTGAGTGGAAATATGTCAGTCTTAAAACAAGTTCACAAATAATAAAGAGTGGGAGATTAGCACCCCAGTAAAGCAAATTGTGGAAAACTTAGATTGTGTTTAAAATATGAAGCGGAAAAACTGTTATGTAACAGTCCATGCAGAATACTTCACACAAGTATATGTTTCTTTTTCAAAAAGTGCAAATCTGGTAATGAGTTAGGTAATAGAATGTTTGCACAGAATTACTGGCATCTGAAAGTTTTTGATTTGAAGTTTTCAAGACTTCTTCATTTCCATTTTCTTGTTTTAAATAACAACACATTAGTTTTTTCCAGTCTGTAGCACAACTACAGTAAATAAAACTTGTTGCTGAAATTAATGATTACTATCGTAGGACAGGGAATGCAGCAGTAATTAAAAAACCATCGCTTTTCAATTCAGATTCAGATAATCTCATATTTATTAAGACATTCATTTGTTATTATTCGATCGGTTACATGGAATTACTGAAATATAGCTAACTAAGAATTGATTCAATGAACAAAAATACGGTGAATTAATGCCGCCATTTGCGCTTTAGATGTTCTGTTCGCATTTTTAAATTATATCTTATTCATATTAGTGAATTTCCTCAAAGAGAACATATTATTGAAAGTTTTTCAAATCTGGTCTTTAATATGTGGAACTTTAACTCTAGGCAGTAAAATTTGATAGGTAGAATATATTGAATTTCCTAGCACTCTCCTGCAAAGGATGAACCTTCATACCGATTAAATGCAGAAAACTGACTTAGATCACGAAGAACAGTGTTAACGAGAATTATTATCATTTCCAAAAAGTTTTAATCAAGATTAGTAAAACATTATTTTTAATTATAGCACTGTTAACTAGTGTTTCACTGAGGATTAATTCTTGCCTCGTTTCGTCATGCTTAACCATTCTATTTACTAACCGCAGATTTTATTTAGAAACAGCATCATCTGACCAGTGTCACATCTAGTGAATTTATATAATTTTCATTCACAATTCGAAAATGTTATGATATTTCAGCTCACGTTTACGACCAATAAATTTAATCATCAAATTAAAAATTACGATCAATAAATCCATCAGAAATAGAAGCAAAGTTGAAGAGGCTATCCTCTCATTCATTTATGAAAAGGAAAGCCTTTCATGGACGAGCAATGATGATTGATGATACGAGGTCAGAGGGAAACACGAATTGACTGAGATCGAGGTCATGGGGAAACAAGATTCGACCCATTTGTTCCGCTCTATACCACACACATTATATATATATATGAATTTGTACATAATTTAATTTATTTATAAATCATCTTTGATCATTTTTTGTCCATTCTACCACCTGTTTCCTTTTTCATCAAAACATTGTTTCGTCTGACTAATTATTCTAATTGTTCATTTTTTAAAGTACTGCACACTAATAAAGTGAGTTACCAAAAAGTTCCTGTTTTCCTCTAAATTTCGAGAAACGATGGAAAAGAAAACTTGAACTTAACTTCTCATCGTAATTTCCACGTCAACTCATTCGTGTCAAAAGAATCACTAACAAATCACACCTTGTAATTTTGTTCTTATGCACAATATTCAAATATGACATCCTCGATTAGTTTTTACATTTCATGAATGTTTGGTCTGGAATCTCTCTAGTCATGAAAAGGCAGCACTTAGCGACTAATGTCTTGCAAAAGCACTCCTAATTTTCTTTAAGTGATATTTGCGGGTCGATATTGTAAATCGATGGCTTGTCGAGTGTCGTAGAGTGTCGGTGCCTGCAGCAAAAAATGATCTTATAGAAATATAGACTTAGCGGAGTAGTAAGGAAGAAAGCAAATGTAAGCCTATGCTAGCGTCTGGGCCAACCAAATAATCTGTTTCTATAACGCAGTGGGATTTGTGTTTGGGAAATCATTTGATTACTGCAAAATTTTGAAAAACTGTTGCTTAAAGGTAGTTGGTACCTGAAGGAGAATTGTGATGGTTCCTGTGATGCAAGCGATCGAAAACAGTAATAAAAACAACCGATCTAAGACCATTGCAACATAATTCCAGTCTTCATCCACCTTAATTGACTTTGACTTAAGATAGCAAAGAAATAAATTTATGAACTACCATCATCTTGCCAATGCTAGTAAATTACAGAATGATATCTTTTCTGATCTCTAGAGGGTATAGTGTAGTTTTTTATCTCCTTAAAACAAAGATTATTTACCTTAGCATCTTGGTCTTTTTTCTTAAGTATTTCGGCAATGAAGCAAATATTCTGGAATGCTCTTATGACATGAGGTGAATGGTATAGTTTCTGGATTCGTTCATCTGGCTCAACCGGAACTGGGCTTCTGGTACGTTCGCGTACAGATGCATGTTCATGATAGTTTACTGCTACCCGTTCACCTGTAATATAAACTGCAGCGAATATTTCTTTACTTATTACCTGCTTTCAATGTTTCTCAACAATGCCTCACTATTAATTTCTGTGGAAAAAGCAACGGGAATCCTATTTGCAAACAGCTGGTTGTGGTTTAATTGCAAAATCTCTTTCAATAACTTCCAGACGCACATTTTCATCTGCTCACTTTTTTACTCAAACGAACCGGGATTAGAAATCCAAACAGTAAGTGTTGCACTTTAGCTGCTTCCATTAATTTTCTCATAGTCAAAGTTAAACACACCATTCATGGCCTTTCTTACTTCAGTTTCTTCCAAAACTCAACTATCTTACGATAAAAGCTAACACAATTTTTCGGTCCTTTCGTCATATCCATAAAATTTTTCTTTGGCATCATTCAGTGGTCGCCTCATAAACAATAGTTTGGGCAATGTCTTAAGAAAAAACCATTTTACCCATGCAGGCATACGATGTGTCGCAGGCTTTCGAAAATGCAAATTCAGTGCTATAATTTTAATTTTAATTACATTTCGGTAATTTTGATTCTAAAATTCCAATCAAGATTCATCATATTTGCCATATATGCTATAAAATTAAGGAGCAGTGATAAGCAAATAAGTTACTTCGATTTTGCAAAAAATTCTTGTAGTTCGAAGATGAACAACCGTTATAAAATTATACTTTAGCATAACGATAGTGTAATTAATCTCAAAATATTTTCTAATCTAATTATTATCGTTTTCTTAGTTAGATTCTCACAAATATTTACTACTTTTATGTGCATCATCTTCTTTTAATATATTTCATGCTTTGCTGAAAAATTAAAATGGAATTGGAAATTATAAAAAAAATGATAACTAACATATGACGGTGACTATTACACTAAGTGTTACCATAACCATAGTGAACAACAAATATTTACCAATTAATGGCAAACTGATGCTGGTAGCAGGGATAATTTCTGTCTGCAAATGTTTTTTAATGATGGCCATCCTTACTACATTGTAACTATAAACGAAAATTTACAAAGTTTAATAACTAACCAACAATAAATAGAAAACAGTCAAGGTAACCAGTATTGATATACAAAGAGTGACTTTTTCACCGCTGTGCGATGGTAAGTAGAAGACGAGAATCGTCAAGAATGATATGCCAACACACGGGAAAACCAAATTTACCGTATAAAATAATGGCTTCCGACGTAATTCCAAATAATACTGCAAATTATGAATAAATTGGGATGATAAATTTCTGTGCTGAGTCAAATTTACTTAAATATGTTTATTTAAAACTTACACCAAGTTAAAGTGGAATTAGTTCGTCATGCTTTCTGATGGTGTTGTGCATTTACAAAGATAATTATAGAAAGAATAATTGCATTATTCCAAAATGTGTAAACTCTGTAGTTTTAGATAAATTATTAAAGTTCTGATTAATTTTAATTTTGAAACTAAAATGAACCCACCATAATGTCAATATAAGTTCCATCTGGACAGCAGCTGGCATAATTTTTAGTTCTTCTCTTTGCAACGCGTGATATGATATCCCACTCTACCGATGGATAATAATCCGAAAGATCTGATATGATAATGAAAATCAAATAGACAAACTTTTGTTATGCTCATTATAAATATTTAGTTTTGACATTGTAGTTCTAATTTGTATACACGACACCTTCCTAATTTATACACTTCCATGTTCAATTTATAATACATATTAGAAGCAGTAGATGAGATGACATATCATTTGTGTGTGATATCATCAAGAATGAATTGATCAACTTATAACCAAACAATAAAAGCTTCATGTTCTTATTTGTTTATCACATAGACTTGTCTTCGTCAACGATGACTGTGATCGACTAAGTTCCAAACTGTCAAATGAAAGATTAATGTTTCCTGGAAGAGCCACTTACCGATTCCATCCTCAACGATAGTGATATTATCGACTTCACCGTTTTCATTAACTTCTAATTCATAGTATGGCTCACCGCCTAATAATTCCAGATTCAACAAATCCTCTGAATATGTCCAAGAACCAAACTATAAAATCTTTTTTCATTTCCTATAGCAGTTTTTTTTTTTTTNNGTGTAAAATTTACAAATTATTACAAAATATGCAAAGAAGTACTTTGAAATGGCAGTGTTGTTCATCGAAAGGGAACCTAAAACAAATCGTTTTCTTTAAAGATTCTTATAAAACAAACTTTTTGCTGCTGCTAATAATAAGTATCCTTGTTTGCTACTGATTCTTAAATAACTTTTTTCTCCAACAAACTATCAGATAATTAGTGACTTACTGCTACTGAAAATAATGAGTGGTTTGAGGATGACTTAGTATAATAATGTAAACATGCCATCGGACATCGATTTGACATAAACTTTTGAAAACTGCTGGCGGTTCCCATGTCACTTCACCATCGTATCGCAAGGTTGCTTTTGTACTGATTGTTATGTTGTAATTACTGTCAGCACTACAAATGGGCAAGAATGTTCTTCCTGTATGAAATCGTGAAACATTTTTTCAATTGAGTTTGATTTAGGTGGAAGAAATCATTGACGGGTTTTTTTTTTTTTTTTACTGCTTACTTTCAAAAGCATTACCTTGTACTCTTATATGATTGATTATCTTTAGATATCGCCTTAACTCTTTGATACAATAAAATAAATTAAATTAAGGGAAAAGAAATGAAAATTAAAGATTGTCTTATAAAAAATTTTGCATATCTGAAAATCATCACTTATTGTAAAGGACAATATCGGGCACCCAAATCATCTCGTATGGTACATACAGTACACTTACACCACCGTAATTTTTTGGATTCCAAGAAAGCTTTTTATCAGTCCATACTTGTTTGAGCCAAACACTGCATGTCATTATCTGGTCGATTTCATGCTGTAAAATTTGAAATTTCTGTCGAACAACTGTTGTCTTCTTTTCACTTCTTGAAAATTTTTAGATCCATTAAAAATTGGGACGATTTCGTTTTGAAATTTGAAGGTAGATGGTACCACTCAAATATTCTAATGAGACATCACTTTACACAGATATTTTTATTAGCATCAGTATCACAATCACAACATTCTAATGATAAGCTATAAAAAATAGTATAAGCCCTAGCTAGACTAGGCTTCTATTTGCTTTGAAACATAAAAAATAGTTTAGTATCTTACCACATCAATGATTTGTGAGAGTCGTAATTTGAATTTAATAGTTGTCGGTTTATTCGGCGCTGGGGCTGGCCGTCGATGTTTGTTGTAATTAGCCATCAAATCATCATGCAGCCGCTTTGCGTCTTCATTGCAGTGTGCAGTTGATATCAACAGTAACAATGGTGATATTACTGTTAAGTGAGCCATGTTATTNNACAACTTACAATTAGGAATCATTTACCGTTTGAAGCATGAAGCAGAAATAATTTTGAGACTCTAATGGAATCGTGCACATTTTTGTCGTACAACAACAATACATATAACAATAAAAGGATCCGAAAGTTCTCAATAAAATCAAATTATCAGCAATAAGGATACAGTGCCATTATGCTCAGAGCAAAATTTCTTCAGTGAACTACTGATCAGTTAGCCAGCTTATGGCATAATGTATTTCTGGCCTGTGTAAAATCTCAAAAAAAATATATTGTTTCAGCACTCACTTCATCGTTCAAGAAATGGAAATATTGAAATCAAAATTAATAATGTGCAAAATTTATGAGACTAACCCAGATGTAGCAGAAAGTAAATCAATAGGAAGAATTACAATTACTGAGGAGATATTGGGAAGATGAGAGGAAATTTGCCTCGAGAATTATTTAAAATGAAGCTTAAGAGTGAGGAGCGAACAGTGCCAGAGATAAAGGTGCTCCCTTTATCATCTTCCTCAATTTTATCAGAGCTCACTACTTCAAGTTGAGGAGATACAGCCGACATCTTTCCGACTCCCTTCCTTCCTTGCTTTTACATCTTCACAATTCTGATTTTAAGATGTACTGCCATTCAGGCATCTGAAGTCTGATTCAAAGGTTATAAATCTGTGAAAAGACGAGAACAATTTCGCTACTCACCAGTAAGAAATATGATTAACGGAAAATAATACAGGAAGTAGTCCATCACATTAATATTATTAATGTTATATTTTTTCATTGGTAAATTAGTGATGAAACTGACAGATTAATTTGCTGAACTCTCTTTTTCAGTAGACAAACATGGTGTAGATTTTATAAATTATTAAATACAATGATGACTGTACTCAGAAGATGGTCCATTTCTGGAAGTCTCGAATTCCGTGAACTTCCTACGGAAATCCCGGTAATAGTTTAAAATGTTAAAGAATTTCAACGTCTAGAGCTTGCAATCATAATTATCAATGAAAACCTTTTATAAGGAGGTCATTGATGTACATAGTGCATTGGAAAAGAGCTAAGAAACTAGCAGATGTAAAGTCATGTTACTAAGAAGGCACAACAGTGGTATTGAGCGCTTATTTCAATCAAATCCCTAGAATTTAGGAATAATATAATAATATCGGGCATTGTTTTTTGCCTGTTTAAAATAGCATTTCTCAATTGTAATTAAGAAACGTTGAACTTTGAACCGATAAGAGTCAATTACTTTTTCATTTCAGAGACCATAAGTGGAACTTGAAGATTAATGTTGAACTTCATTAGTGGAATTAAAAATAAAGACAAAACGAAAACATTCTATTTATCCGATTTAGAAAGCTTGCTTTCATGAATGTTGAAAATTCTATCATTATTCATCACAAAACCTAGAATGAGGAAATAATTTCATCAGTAAAATTTAAGAGTTGAAAATTTCGCAGGAATAACTTGCAATTCAAACTGCTTATCCATAAATTTCCAGCAACATATTACCATAGTAGTTCGTCTGTGTGATCTAAATTGCATTAACACAAATAAAAAAAAGAAGCATATTTGATCACATGTAAATAAAGAAATGATGTTATTTAATAATGAACGAAGTTGAAGTTTGATTATCCAGAACATGAAAACAATTAAAAGCAGTGTCAGCTGAAGAACAAGAAGAAATCTTACCAGGAATTGTTTGTTACTTATTGTTCTAATCGAAAGTCACAGGTAATGGCAGTTTTGGATAATGCTAACATATCTAAGGTTATCTATTTTTTATCTAAAACTGATATCCATTCATTGCCTTCATTATAATTTCATTAAGAATACTAAAAGACTCAAATACCTATGTAAGGACTGAATTATTTGCTTAGCATTGTCTCATGTGAAAGGTTAAATTTTTCCATTTATTTCACTGCACAGGAAAATCACTCCTGTTTTTGATTTTTTATTGCAGCTGTTCGCAATGTTACTGATAACACATACGGCGCTACACATTAATTTGTAAAGGATATCTAAGTTAGTGACTTTCTTGCAAAATCTAAGCTTCAAAAAAAAAGATATTCGATTTTAAATTTTTTTAATTTTTTAATTAGAAAAATTCTAGTTCTACAGTTCGAATAAACGGGTAACATAAAATGTAAATCAACTAGCTGAAGACGAGAATGAGAAAGTTTTCAGGAAGTGTCGTCTTCTTTTTCTTTCATCTTGCTATCACACTATTGGTCAAATTTTACAAACAATAATATATTCAATCTGAAGAAACAATGATGATAATGATGATGGTTGTGTTTATGATTCACCTTGTATAGGTGTGCACAGGTTTAGCAGGTCTTAGAGCCTGATTATGCGATTTGTTCGGCTGGACGACGCCATTCCTTCCCTTACTGTGTGCAGGAGCAACACTTACTCTCGAACATGTTTGACAGATTCATCGATACTTTTTCCGGAGTGAAAAGTCATGTCATGTGCTATTACTGATCTTTAGTTTCATTTTTTTTACATCGTACAATTATTTTATTTTTATTCGTTTTGTAATTTTCTTTTTTTTTTTGGAAATTTTGAGCAAATTTTTTTTCTTCAAGAAAATTGTTTCATCTATTTCTTTATTCTTACTTGGGACAGAATAAATTTAAATCAGTATATTTTAGAGGGACTCCAATTTTCGCATTATTATATGACATCACGGGACTGATAAAGACTGCAGCCTTTTCCACTATACTTTCTATGTTTGTTTCATATCAAGTTTGAGAGGTTAGCATTAATGCAACAGCCTTTTGTTCATTCCGTCTTCAGTTAGCACTAGGAATCTGTTTGTTCAGGGCAAGTGAGGCACATTTAAACTCGGAAATTGAGACATTTCCGTTCCTTTACACAATTTAAAGTTATCTGTTTGGCCATCCAGTGACATTAGCTGCGATTGCTTCTCCACTACAGTTTTGAGAAGAGTTTACGATCCGAGCCTTAAAGTCCTGCATCATTTATTTTCACTGAAGATACATTTCTACTGTCTTCAATCTCATTTTTAGGTGTTTTTCTTCTACTCTTTGAGATAAACTATCGTTCATATCATTACTGGAGAATTTAAAATCAGAATTAGTAACATCGATGAATCATTTTCATCAATATCTGACTGAGAGAGCCTGAATTCCACTAGAAGGGATCTTGCATTGCTGTAGATAGTAAAAGTAAGTTTTAAAACAGGTATATGCCACGTCATCTAAATTTCCTTGTCCATCCTTTCCAGAATGCTCCTCGTGTTTAAGATTTTTCGTTGTTGCTAAATGATCTTGATGATTCATATACTGAAAGATTTATTATTCAAACACAATAACGATATCTACAAAATTCATTGCTGGAAAGCCACCGAATCTTCATTTTACTTCGTTTCCTAGCATGAATCTATTCCAGTCAGTTTTGGATGATGCTGGACTTTAGGCCTGCTAGAGTTGAACTCTTGAAGGGATTATCTAAACAACTTTGTGGATTGCTTTTAGCAATAAAAAGTGGAAACCAACTAACAAATATCTAAGCTATCTATTTATCTGATATGTCTGAATTAAAAGCTGGAAGTTGTCTACGATTTTTTGCATTCTACTAATTAAAGATAAAATCCATTTTTAAGTTTTCTGAAGTTTAACAAGACAAAATTATGGGAGGTTCACAGTCCCAGTCGTATGATTTGAGCCATGAATCGACGAAGTCGGTACAGGAAAAACAAGATATAGTTCCAAGCAATCACGACGTGGATGGTACACTGATTCATATAACCACTTCCAAAAACCCAAACACTTTGCCAAATACCCAGGTAATCTTGCACTTTCGGGTTAGGTAGATTAAGTTTTTAAGAAACATAAATTTGCAAAGAGCCCACCACCTGATCATTATGTGACAAAACAATGTGTTTAAGATGGAATAGTCGACGTCAGGTAGCACCTCAGTAGGAGGCCATAGACTGGCGTTTCTTTTCATCCTTGAAAACGGTTTCCCGCATCCAACAACCAAGTAATGTTGAAAATATTTTTGAAGCATTTTCATCTAGCCATATGTTTGAAATTGATAAAGCTAGAGCATTTTTAATCGGAATTTGCAGGAACTGCAACGAATACAACCACCAGAGGACATACCGCTGACATCCGTGGAAATGCCACCAGGTGAAATACTACTGACACCAGAAGACATGCCACTCACAAAAACACCAGCCCCAAAAATAACCGAATAATCGGTTTTTGTCTACTTACAACTATGTGTTCAAGTGTTTCGTTTAAACGATTATTCTGTCTGTAACATGCACTGTTCAATCTATAGGTCATTTACCTTTTATTCTATTGGCTTTCAAGCTTCTAAATGATATGTTCGAAACAGTTGTGGATTGGTCAAACAATTGATAATTGAAATTCCACTTCATTTTCTTTATGCATCTCTAAGGAAATGTTTACTAGCGGATTATTAAGCATTATATATGATTTTCTACAATAAAATAACTCAGTGAACATTCAGTAATATTGTGTTCTGCACTGACCTGAAACCAGCTATCAATACAGTAACTTTGGATATAAGAATGAACTTGTTAGTATATTTAATGAAACGGATGGAAGACGTTTTGTAGTAAGGCTTATCGAATCTAATTGATTTATTTTTCAAAGAACATTTCCATTGAAGACGTACCTCTGATCGTCTTCTTCGTTTTTAGCACTGATTCTTCACTTCATTCTTGCATTCTACTCCTTCACAATTCTCACTTATTTTCCATATAACTTAAATTTCACCGTACGAATGATAAATGTCCTGTACAAACAAGCTATGTTAATGGAGGTGCCTGTCATTTGCCTCATTTACTCGGCCAAACTTGTCATTTTAAAATTGATTGCCGGAAATTAAAATGGGACATTTAAGGAAATTTATTATAAAAATGTATTATCAGTGGATGATAATACCATCACTATTATAAACAAATCAGAAAGGAAACGTGCTGAGGAATTTGCGAGAAACCACTCCTTTTCTCTGCAGTAACAGCAACGACGATACCAATTGCACTGCGTCATCATTGAAGTTAGAACACGTGTGGCAAGTTTACACGTCTGACTGTTAGACCTGAATGTGTTAGGGAACGAGTTTAACGGGAGTGTTACGGGGTAAGAACAACAACTGTCCGTCCGAGGGATATTAAATCACCCCGCGGCAAACCAACCACTTCCACCACACTCACCGATGCCGCTGTTGCTGGCATTTTCCATCCTAGCCATCTCTCTCTCTTCCTCTCCTCTTTTTCTCTGTCTGTTATCGTTCTGCAACAATGTTTGATTTTTAAAACAGATTTTATGGCATTCCTTTTGTTCGCTTCAAATTTTTATTATTTTATTTCGGCACACTAAAATACAAATGATTGATAACAGATTTTATTAGCTCAGTAGATGACAGTTCACAATTATCACTGAAAATTGGAAACCAACTATGATAAAAGCGATTTCTGTTTTAAAGTATGCCGAAATAGACTCTAGACAAAATAAGCTAGCTTATTGTCATAGTTTGAACTGATTTAGGCTAACTAATTAACATTGACATTAAGGAATGATACGTAGAGCGTAATATTTGCCACGTTGAGAGAAGTTCATTAATGAATAGAAAAATTAACAAGGAATTTGTAAATGCGGCAAAGAAAACAAAATAAGAAAATGTGAAAAATAGGTAATGGTCATTTCTGAGCCATATCATTTTGTAAGGAAAAAAAAAATTACTCATTCATTAAGTTTTACAACTTTATAGATTTGTCTTGCTTAAATAGTTGACGAGGAAGTGTATATGGTCGTTCTAATCATTGCCCATACTAATTGGTTATTAGCAAATTTAATTTTTTTTAATATTCCAAAAATAACTTATGATAATTAAGTTGCCGATGATTGACGTGATGAAAAATCTTCCTCTAGATATTTTAAAGTCATGCGATATAAATGGACGATGTCTATACGAGTCAAGCAGTTGTCTTTTGGTAGAAAAAATTCAGTTGTAAGGGATCATGTCTAAGCTCAAATTTTAGTTTTTATATAAAGGGAGATAATGAAGGAAAAATGGAATAAACATGGATAGTTAAATACACTTTTTTTTTCCTTTTTTTTATTCGATAAATTTGGAAAGAGTAAAATAATGGAATGTGTATAGAAAAAGCCATCTTATTTCAAAACATTATCACATATTTAAATTCCGTCTTTTTCAGTTTGGTATGTGTTTACTTTGGAGATGAGAGAGAGAGAGAGAGAGAGTGAAAAAAAAAAAAAAAAGAATTATTCCGGGGTCCATAAAACCGTAGTCTCGGAATGAAAAAAAATTTGAAAGTTATTATTGCATTTTACGCCAAAAGCTTTGTTCTGGCAATTAGTGATTGGCATATTTTATTACTAAAATAGATTGTTTTAAAGTTTAATAGCTTATGTCAATGACTTTTCAGCACTCACTTCACTAAAGAAGTAGACAAAGTAGGCGTTTGTATTAATGCCTGGAAAACTAAGGCTCCATTCTCGGAAACCTCATAGTTTCTTACCGAGATTTTCCCTTTAAATTGATAACACTTTTTCAAACATTTGAAGGTGGTAAATTCGAAAGTAAAAGCCCTGGAGTCTTGCAATTTTATGTGACTGTTATGAAAGGAAGTTTCTAACAGATAGTGAATGATGAAATGTCGTCTATCAAGAAAGAACTGAAGAAACTAATTTTTTTTGACTACTGAAAGAAATGAAATGATACTTACGGGAGAAAAGAGTTGTTTTTCCAACTTGAATTCTTACTGGTTGACGGATAGAGTCACCGTTCCCATTGAAGTGTCTACGAAATGGGAAAGCCAACTGGCTTGTCAAAGGAAATCTGAATGCCAGGCTCAATCAAACTTCTGAGACCATCACATGTCACCTTGTCACTGCGTGTTTCAAAGAATAATAGTTGACAACATATAGAATTAAGACGCGAAGTGTCGCAGTGATGAAGAAACTGCAAAAGAGATTTTTTGACGACGTTAATTAGAGGACTGTCCTAAGCAAAATTATTACCTATTTATTCGAATCTCTAATACGCATTGTCTTTATAGGTGAAACAAATTAGTATCTTTGGTTCGATATGAACAGCAACCACATTGGTTATTGCTAATCATTGCACGAATGAATAAAAAACTGCTGAGAAATCTGTTCTGTTGTTATCATCCGAAAGCTGAAGATATCAGAAATAAGCATCAGTCAGTGCCTTCATATTATGATCAGACTTATAATGTTGAACAAATCAGTCCGATCCAAAGCAGTAATTTAATTAAATCGGATAAAAGTGTTGCATTCATCAATGCAAGATGTACCTATAAACGAAATGAGAGCCCACAACCAGTCGAACTTTCCTATTTGGAACTAAATACTGCTAAGGTAAGTCATTTTTCAATACTTGTATCAGTTAAAGTGTCACATTTTTAGTCTAATTCTTCAATCAGTACCTGTTACACTGTATTAAAGTCGTAGCTCTAAGTAACCCCTAAATAATACACTAGCTTCAAACAAGCCTTCTGAGCCTTAATTCAAAATAAAATTATTGCTAATCGTTATGGAACAGAGTCAAGTCCAATAATAACGATTTTGATTTTATTGTTTTTGCTCTAAGCCAAGGCACTAGCATATATATATATATAAGCTTTTTGAGCCTTAATTCAAAATAAAATTATTGCGTTATATATACATATATATATGTCTGTCTCTACAAATTTCGCAACCAATTTTAATCGAAAGCTTTTAATGCAATTATTTCTAAGTGATTTTATTGTCTGGAAATAATATATAAAATTATTTCATACATATTGCTTCATGCCTCTTTCCACTATTCTTCTTCTATTCTGTTTTTGTTTTTTTCTAAAAACTCATCCTTGATTAAGCAATTTTAAAATATGAAAATTCAGGAAATGAAGTGAATTCAAAGTTCTTTTGCAAATAAGTAGTGGTATTCATTTGTAGAACTTTTTGGCAACAAATGATTAGGAATTCATGCAGTCACTAATACTCCTACTTTTCTTGCCAACGTCACAGTTCATTATTAATTCAACTAAATTAATATTTTTATATTTGCGAATGAGTGCATTCGGTTAATTTTTCATGAGAAATTATATTCGCTAGTTGTTACCGAGATAAAATTAATTTATGCATTCTTTTAAGATTCTGGCTGCTTCATCTTCCATTATGCATTTTTTATTGATATTGGAATGAATGCTGCGTATGGTAGATAAAAGATAATACATAAAATAGGAATGAACTGTGACAATAGATAATACATAAAATACTTTTCGATTGTAAAAACATATTTCAACTATCATTACAGAACCACTCTCGAAAAATCGAGAATTGTAAAATTTACACTGCAAGTGCCATCTTTCTGCAAGGATATCATTCTTCATGATGTTGCTATCAGTAAGGTATGAAATTGAACTCTACTCGTTTTCACGTCAGGAATGACTGCATCAACCTGTCCGTCATCTCATCTTATTATAGCTGAAACGTGAGATAGTAAATCCACAAAAAAAAAAAAAACCCTTTCGAAATCATTTCAGAATTATAAAAGAATCCAATCAAATGACTTTGCAGAAAAAATCGCCATAACTGCATTTCGCAACATAATTGACTGTTAAATGATATCATTAAAATAATTTTGGTAATATTTGAATGCTACGCATGAGCATTTTTATTTTATGTATTCATTTATGCTAATAAGAACTGATGTAATTGAGGATAACAATTGTAAGGCCTGTGTTGTAAGATATCGTTAGTTCATATACTGAAAGTTTACTTACAGATTGAATTCATTGATCATCAATGACAATTTCTCATCTATCACATTCTGTTTAGACTAAGGATGATCCTTAACTGTAACAGCCACTGTAATGCTTATTATTAGTTTTGATAAGTTTAAAGAATAGTTTTTTAAAAACCAAATCTGCCTCTTCTGCGAAAATCGCAATAACTTGCAAATTTTGTGTAAAAATGTCTGGGCTACCTTGTTGTTCATCCCAGTCAGATGTATTGGTATTTGGAAACAGGCAGAAAAAGCGGGCTCAGTGTAAAGTGTATGTGTAATTCTTTTAAAATTACTAAATTAGTTAATTTTTTATTCTTTAACATACAAATGATTCATGCCTTGTTCTTTCACTTCATCTTTTTATTTTCTGTTGAGCAATTCCAAATAATCAACTAAAAGATCACTAAACCTTACGAAATTAATATTATTTATTAATCATCACAAGATTATTTAAAAACGATCTTTTTGTTGAGTGATATCTCGTTAATTTAACATTCATAATGTTGTAACAAGAGAAGAGCTTCTTTTGATTTTCACTTACGACATTCTAGAAGCAACGTACCAAGCAGTAATTAGTGTCTAGCAAGAGCTTCCTGTGTTACAGAAATCACTTACACGATGGTCAACAGCATAAAGATGCAACAATTGCGTTTTTCTGATAATGGAGATTCAGATATCTTTCAGAATCAGAATCATACCAATAGCCATTTTCATAGATTTTCAATCAATTTTTGTGCAAATTTCTGTCGATTTGAAATAAGCGAATGATTCCAATTTCTGAAGAAACAATGAAAGATAATAAGAAGATGGCCAATGTCTTTCTTGTTGAAGCTATCTTGATTTCAAGAGAAAATGGCCTCAGGCTGTTTTTCCCTATTTTTTCCATCGATTTTGTCCCAATTTTTGCATATTAATTAATGACCGTCGATGGCTGTTGATTGATGATCACAGTGACCATTAATTGTGAAATTTCTATTATTGTGCAGAAGAATCTATAGGAAGTCAATGGTACGTGGAACAATCTCAAGCCAATATTTCTCATTTTAAATCATTTTCTTGTCATTTTAGGTGGCATTTGCAGCACTGTAAAAGTGCATGACTCAATCATGCTTCAACACATCCTTTCAAATTTAAAGAAAGTAAATAAAAAGTGCCAATTTTCTAACCAATAGGAAATAACCGTAAAAAAGATATTTAGTAAGCGTAAGGCTAAAGCAGCTTCCCACAAATGGGGAACAAAATTGTCGATAATTTCAGTGATACCTATATCATTTCTACCTGGTTAACAATACTTCCTCTTTTCATATGATGAGTACGTTTTGCTTAATGGGTGGAAAATATGTAAACTTTCAGCATCACAACAAATGAGGCCATTCATCAGTGATTGGATCGTCCCTCATATTATATCACTCACTTGATAATTAGTATCTGTCCGTTCTTCCTGTTTTGTTCAAAGAAAAGTGAGCAGAATTTGAATTGACGTGTCGCACTACTGCAGCAACAATTGTAGTTCAGTACTGGTGACGCTATCGATACTGTCGTTGCCACTAACGCCGTTTCTTTACTAACTAAATCGAAGGTTACAACAACTGCTCACTTCCTTTTCGTCAGCTTCTGTCCAGTTGATCGGCTCCTTCCTATCTTCCACTTGCCGAAGTTAGATTCATCTTTTAAAACTTTAATGGTATGAGATATGTACAAGTTCGATTCCATCCCTCTTCATTATCAGTAACTTTACCGATTCAAAAGAGTTCGCAGTTGCACAGCTGTCAGTGATTTTTTAGTATCATCTCACTTACTGAGTCAATTAGTCCACCTTTCTTATCACTGAATAGCTGGATGAATGCAGAAGCTTCTTACAAAGCATTGTTGCTGATTGATCTGTTGAATCATTTACTATTCAGATCTCTGTGCCTTCCGAACTTCTACTATATTTTTCTAATTCACAAAATATTCTAATTAATCGGTTTCTTCCAATGAATTTTAAAGGTTGAGGTAGAATGAGCAATAAAATTTTACCATTCATTTCATTGTCTACGAAATTCTGTTCATAAGATTCCAATTTCAGCTTCTGAAATTTCAGTCTTCTAATTCAACTAGTTAGTACTTAAAAGTTAGTGTTTAAAAGATCAAAGCAAACTGACACATAAAGTCATGATTTTCATGAAGCATAAAAACTTTAAGTATACTTCGATTTATTTTAAAGTTCCATTTTATTTGAGGCATTTTCCACTTCTTTTCATGTTACATACGTTCCTCATAACTTCTGCATGCAGCAATAATTTTTTGGTTGCAATCAAAAAACATTTTTTAATCATTTCTGTCGATCACTGCTTTGAGCTCAATAAATCTACGGTTTTTCACCTCAAGTTTCATAAAATTATACAATGAAATTAATCACCGAATATTTCTTTTAGGAGATTTTTAGGTGAAATAAAACTTTCGTCTCTTCCTTGAATCAACTATATGCTTTATCCTCATTAAATCTTAATTTCTATACACATCTTCCTGTTCATAGTCACAAATAATAGAAATATTGGTAAGTAATGCAGCAGAAATCTTGAACGCGCAGCTCTGGTACTTTGAGAAAGCAGTATTAATTACTAGCTCTTGTTTTATCTCAGTGATATTGATATCAGCCACTTATGAAGAACTTGTTTTTTATTTATTCTTTTCGAGATCTGTAGACAACAAAATGCAGTCGTTGCCGAGTACCTGCCCTGATGAGAAGGTGTTTGGTTTTTGTATCTACCCAACCCAACAACCATTTCTATTCCCAATCACAATCATCCATCTTCCATCCCTTCTCTATTTACTGGAACGTGTCACGCTAAACACTGAACCGGATCTTGTTACGTAATTGCGTGAACGTTATCTCCTGCTGATATCAATGTTAATAAATAACGATAATAAAATTTGTGAAATAGCAATGATTAGTGATAGATAAAGCATTAGTAACATCGACGACTGGTAATAAAATGAGGGTCAGGTCTTGGATTATATTGCAGGGTTAGGATTCAAATGATGTTTATCGATGTCATTTTCGCATTTGTTCATCTTCTCTTTTTTCTTTTTCCCTTCACATTTCTTTCCATTTCTTCAGTCTTCGCTGATTGCATCCACCTGTTAAGGTAACACTTCACTGTTTAAGAGTTATAGTGGTTGCTATAATTAACGGAAAGTGCTGGGAACGAATTGATAATTATAGTAGTGGTGATAATGATATCATTAGAGATGATAATAATATCATCAAGGATATTGGATAAATGACATCCGAATCATCTCATTCATTTCCTCGGAACATTTATACGAGGGAAGTTAAAGAGTTGTCCTTCGTCAATGTTAGTATTGGCATATGTTAATGCCGACGTTCTTCATCATCTTTGAAACTTTTTCTTGTTCAGTGAGACAAATTTCTTAGCTTACAGTTAGCTGGTTAAAAAAAAAAAAAAAAACATTTTACGTAGTTGTAACTTTTTGTTTACATATTTTCTTAAGTAATGTTCAGTTAGAGTTGACAAGGTACAGCTTACATCAGTCGTCGAGCTAGTAAAATGAACTGAACAGTTTGGTAAAATCAAAAAAGTTAGGTGTAGAAAATCCCTTGGATTTTAATTAATAAAATAAATTGAAAAAGGTGCCATCATTTGGAGAAACTAGAAGATGTTTGTTCATAACATTTCGCAATATTTCAACATATGGAATGATTTTTCAAATTTTAGTGCCTTAAGAGCACACTGGTTGTTTCCGAAGTAATTTTTTTTTTCTTTTTTATCAGTAAAATTAGTCATCGGCTACATATGGGAAAATTTGTCTCTGTTTCCTTTTTTCTAATATCAATAATGAAGATCAGAAATTAACATTGCGTGATGTTGCGTTTTATACTAATTAATAATAATAAAGAAAGTTGATATTAATTAAGAAGCAATTTTGGATCGCATCACTGTTTTGCCTTTCTATTTTTCCTTACACAGCAAAAAAACTACAAGTATTAAAAGTCTAAAATATGCATATTCTGATATCACACCTTTTCTACTTCTTTTTCAATTTACTCCTACGAGACATTTTCATTAGTGTTAGACTGCCATAACTGTTTATTATTTCATTGTCAGTTTCGTTTTACACATTAAATATAAATTATTTTAGAAATTATTTACGTTATTTGGGTGAAGTGTCCACAAATTCATCTATATTCATGTGGCTTTCGTAGGATAAAATTATAAGAACCGCCATTAATAGCAAATTAAGCGGCTAGAATCATTTATTAAATACTGAGAAAATCAATTTTTCTCAAACTTCAGTATTTTTGAATCAAATTTATTTGAAATACAACAGAAATCTGCTTTTTGATAAAAAGGCAGAAAGAAAAAAGTTTCAGCAGGGATGACAAAGGATTTAATTCTGCTGAAACCTGAACGTCAGATAACTTGAAAAATTTTTTCCAGGTAGTAAATTTTCTTTCTGTTTCAATTAGATGACAATCAGTAGACTGTACACGGTGATGAATAATTCTTTTGAAAGGAGATAATTTTTGTTTAGCGTATTCATAGCCTTTGACCTTCATTGTTCACTGATGAATGTTGAATCGAAATGAAACTGTTGGAAATTGAAATTTAGTGAAATTGAATTACCTTTTTGATTTAGAATCTTGAAGAACTGCATGATCCAGACAAAAAAAAGCCTTGTCAGGAGCGCAAATTAATCAACTTCATTTGTAAATGAAGTTGTCCTTAACAAGAGTGCTATTAAGAAATCAAGTTTAACATAAAACAATGCCTCATTCGTAGATTTTCCCAGCTATTTCCATTTTCGTTATAGACTATCTTATCTTGGAGTATTTATAATACCTCACAAAATATTTTGTACATATTTTTAGAACTTAAATTCCGATTTCATCAACATCATTTATATGTCCTTAATCGGTGAATTCGAAAATGTTTCCTTTGTTTACCAGTTAAATATGATTCCAGGAGAAAGCGGATAGCATGATAATGCTGGCAGCAGCCGCTCACCCTTATAGCAGCGATAACAACAGCAGCAAATCGAACGTTGATAAACATATGATAACAATCACTGATGTCACTGATCAGGTAGTTGTACTTTTTTACAACTTAATTCCTTTGCTTTGTGTGACTAGTTGGGTAGACGGTAATTTACTTCACTAAAACTGAGCTTTATGAGCTTGCTTTACCGAAAAAAGCCAAAACTTGAAAGAAATTGAGATCAAGTGTTGCAGTATGTGAACGAGAAGGACGACGAAGTTCAAGAGGGTAGCTTGGTTGAATACTGTCGGATAAATCATTATGAAAATGCAAAACGTCAGCCACAGATATGCTTGGCCGATAAAATCGTCAAAGTTACGCCCTCAGTAGAAGATAGTTTCCGCAAGACGGTATGTGACCACACATATCATTTTAATTAAAAGTATACCGCTTAATCACATGTTTTGACGCTATCATTTAAATTGAAAATCTTCTAATTAGTCTGATTTGTTCTTTTTTCTTTTTTGTTGCACTATTGACAAGCCAGGTTGTTAATTTTATAAACAATATGTTGTCATTCCGAAGTCTTTAAAATCCTCTGATTACCCTTAGAGAAATTTATGAGATGTGTGGAGAGTGGGATAATAGTTTGCAAACATTTAGTACTGGGCCAATTTTTGGAAATGTGTCATATACAGCCAAGATATGGCTTATTACAACTCATGTCAAGGAAATAAGATAACTAAAAATTTAGTTTGTAACTAATAGGCCGAATTTGAGCTCGTATCATGAATTAGCAAAAGTTTATATTCAGGTTGTTAATGATTTCATAACAATTTGAATATGCAGATTTCTAAAACATAAAATGTGAACCAAAAATGATGATATTTCGTCGATACTTGAGCATTTAGTACTTCGAAATTTTGCTACTTATTAATCTTTCTAACCATCAATTATTTGGGTAAGATATAGTGGAGGAAAACTTGCTGTAGGGATAAATGAACTATCCTTGGTTGTTCTAAAAGAAGACCATGTTCTATTGAAGGAACAATTTGTGCTATAAATAGTTGCTCCTTACTTTTTCGACTTTGTCTCTTAAAATTTTTCAACTCTCCAAATACAATTTAACCTTGGTTTATCCTTTTCAAAAATACATTCCTTGTAGAGCAATTTTCGTTTTCATAGCTTTATTTCTTTATTCCCCTTCGAGATGCATTTTAAAGCAGCAGCCTAGATAATTTACCGTTATCGACTAATCAGAAATCCGATTCTTCGATCTCACCATTGATTAAGATGTTCGGCTCACATGGCTGTATGAAAAATAGTCAGAAATCTTCTGAGCTACGTATTCAGGTGGAAACCTTCTTATCAAACATTTTGATGATTAATTTAGAGCATACTATCCATTTGTAAGGCCTTCTGCTTACAAGATTGTTTTGATTGGAATCGTTGACGACATGAACCACTTTGTAAATTGTAACGATCAGATTATGCTTCATGTCACTACATCTACTTCGTCATATTAGAGGAAATGAAAAGAGCAGTGAGAAGCAAAGAATACTTCATTTACTTCACTCATTCCAATATTTGACACGGTGAGCGATTTCCATCTGGAGACATTTTGTTTCGTCTTCGGCCATTATTTTACTTCTTCATTTATTGCTCTTTATAGCGAAAGAGTTAATCCATCGCTTTCCACTACTCTTCTTATAATGGGTTTCTTCCTTGCAGTGTAACATCGAGCAGATCTCGAGAGGTAAAAGTTAGTGTGATGTTGGCAAACCTTCTCGAATGCAAACTTTGGCAACTACGTAAAGAAAAAAAAATTATTAAATTTTTGTTATTATAGTGTTCATAGAAGAAGTCTGATTGGAGAGCTCAGCACACAACTGTTTTGACTTCGTACTACTCAGATCCTTCTCAACATTTAAATTATTACCATCGTTTTTTTTTTTT